>CM035803.1:9068460-9330960 GCA_020466265.1 Siphamia tubifer
TCCAATACAAACAACATTTAAAGGTATTGTTCTGCTGAAAACTGCTTTTACATGTTGATGGCTCACCCTGAGTTACGTTTGAAAGTGGTGTGTCACCTCCACTTTCCCATTCATAGAAAACAACACAAAGAAACAATCACCCACGTGGGGTTAAGCCTGTCCCCCATTGCAGAAAATCCGAAGTAGCACTAGCATCTACAAGAGAAGACAGCAGCACAGTTGTTGCACAAACTTGAAAAAAATGTCGGAGCAAAATCGTTCATGTGCTCGCTGTAGAAATAAAGCATTGTCTTCTGCAAGTTTTCAAACAAGTGATGGGACGAAACCTAGCTGTACGCTACTCTCGGATGGTAAACACACACAGAGCAAGAGGGGACAGGGAGTGTTCCTTCACCCATTATGAGCTAATCAGAGACGCCTGTTGGACATGTATGGTGAAGGACCAGTAAACTCTGTTGTTCCACCTGAAGTTATTTTTCTATCCTCCAAAAACAGCTGGAAAGAAAGCAATCTGGATCTTTTTTTTTTTTAATAGAACCAATACACAGTGCATTCAATAGCAATGGAGAACACAGCAATATTAATGAAATAATGATGGAAAGAAACCTTTAAAATATGTTATAGAATGGACGTATGATCTTTTCTCAACTGTGGCGAGCAGTAGACCCACAACCCCTCCCCCCCTTAACTTCCCCATCAGATCGCTGAAATCTGTGGTTCACTAGCTCAAAAAAAGAAAACCAGAAAAATGCTGTGGAATCATGTCTAAATATTTAATGCACATGTAAATACATTTTCTTACAATGTAGACCAGCAACTGTAAAGATAATGGACAAATATTTCTTCCAATCTTGTAAATAGAATAGAATAGATCAATAATAAATGAATAGTACAAAATACATTTGGCAGAAGATGTCTAAAATTAAAAGAAAAAAAGAAAAACATATTGAAAAAACAAAAACATTTCTACAAGCATGAACGCTCTTAGAAATAAAACAGTGAGACTGAGGCAGCAGGAGAAATAGAAGGAGCATGTCAGCAAGCTGTTAACTGACCTGATGAAACTGACTGAGAGTGTAGGTTACATGGGGTCAAAGGTCACAGAGGTGTGTACTACTAAGGAGCAGACTATTTTTAATCAAGAAGAGTTACTTTTAGAAATAGTGTTATTCACATACTGTTTTCAACGTTGAAATGTTGGAGTCTTCGTGTGAACAGTCCTGTATTTTTGATTATTGGATGATATACAAAGATTTTGCAACACCAATTTTACTCCATAAAATCTGTACACTGTCCCACTACCATCTATTCAATCTTACTCTAATAAATTAATTGAAAAACACTTTTGCTAATAATTTCATCTATTCTAATAAATATTTCTCTGTTTGTTACCATTTTTACTAGAGCTGCACAATATATATCGTTTGAACATCACAATAGTCACATCGCAGGTCCTGCAATTATTTTTATTTCATTTTTTATTTTTTACTTTTTTATATTTTTATATATTTTTATGTATTTATCTTTATTTATATATATATATATATATATATATATATATATATATATATATATACATATACATTTATTTTTAGTAATTTTTAATGTTTTTTATTATTATTAATTTTATTTAATTATTTTGGTCACAAGAAGGATGACACTGAGTATTTGTTCATATTGCCATATATATCGCAGGGTTGAAAAAAATCGCAATGTCAGTTTTGCAGCCCTAATTGTTACACTACCATATTGATTTAAAACATATTTTCAGTCGGACATAAGTACTTCTACTTTACTGTATCACAGTATTATTTTTAAATCTGTTTTGTATTAGTGCAATAATTTATCTGTCTTTTTTTGTTATTAAATGGGCATTAGATACTAGAACTCAGGTTATGATGTGGATTAACAGAGAATAAAATGAAGATTCATTTGAAGAAATTAACAACTAAAAGTAGCTCGATTCTGCTCCACCTTTTTTCTTTCCTTCGTAGGAAAAAATACAACATAATAATTTATAGACAAAACAGTATTTTTATGGAATATTTAATCTTGACCAAGATTGAATTGGGTGATGTTATTGTAATCTGTGTCCATCTGTGTGTCTGCAGAGACATATCATGCAATAACTCAATGAATACTTGAGATATCACCATGAAATTACATGGGCATATACATATAGCTAACGTACATCAGATGCAATGATACATTTGAGTAAAGATCAAAGGTCAAGGTAAAATGTCAAAATCACATTATCGGTTATAACTCAAGTACAGAGGGTCACAAAACTTTCAGATTGGTACCAAACGATGTGGAATGAAGCTTTCTACAATTCTCAGAATCGGTGTTATCACCTACGACCAATAACTTTTGAAATCTCTGGAGGTCAAAGGTGACATGTGGCAAAATGAACTTCTGTAACACTGTTTGTGTGTGACATATCACGCTATCAATAATCAATGCCGGATATATTATCATATTACACATGCTGACACATACATACATACATACATACATACATACATACATACATACATACATACATATAATGAAATTTTCTATATAGCAAAAGGTGTGCATGGGTCAAGGTTGCATTTAGCAGAAATTCCAAAATCACATTATTGGCTGTAATTCAAGAACGCATTTTCTGAATACTGGTTGTAGTTGGTTCTTGCTGTCAAAAATGCATCTTAACAGGAAATGTAATTAATCAGTGAAGTACTTTTAGGGCCATTAAGACTGGTTGCAAGAAACTGCTATTGGATAACGATATTATATTGACTGATATCACAGTGATGAGAAAATGGAGACTATGAAAAAACATTAAATAAGTCAATCAATCCAAAAAAGTTATCTCATAACAGTTTTCATAAAGAGTTGGTCAAAATCCAGACTGTTAAGATGAAAGGAGGATTGTATTCATGTCATATGTAATAAGGCAGTAAGGCTGCACGATATTAGAAAAAAACAACATTGTGATTTTTTTTTTTTAACCCTGAGATATATACTGCAATATGAAAAAAAACCTCCAGAGTATATAACACCTGTGTGGTACTGACACAAATGCTCAAACAGATGAGTGGTCAATACAGAATACACATTTCAGTGTCATCCATACTTGTAGCTGAAATAAAAATAAACAAATAAATAGACAAATGAAATAAATTAAAAAAAATTAATTAATGAATAAAAGTAAACAAATAAAAAATATCAAATAAATATGTACAAAAAAATTCAATAAAAATATTTGCAAGACCTGGGATGTGACTATTGTGCACACGTACTTTGCAATGTCGATGCTCAAACAATATATTGTACAGCTCTAATTTTCAGTCTTAGGGGTGTGACGAGACACTCAACTCATGAGACGAGAGGAGACACGAGATTGGGTTCGCGAGATTTTAAGAAAACTAAATTACAAGTTATATGAATGGACAACAGACTTTATTTGCACATGGATTTTATAACTCTTTAATGAACTTCTTCCTTTTAATGAGCTTCTTCTTCCTCTACAAATTAAAACTAAAATAAAACGTTATAAATGTTAAAATAAAATTATATATTTCTCCCTTTTTCAAAATCAAATCTGGCGCTTGACTGTGGAAGTTGAACTCCGAATGTGTTGAGTTCCGAATGAGGAAATGCACCCCTGCCAGGTGCATTTCGTCCAGCGGTACACCACAACTATCACCAGTGTTGGGAAAGTTCACCTTGTTTAGGAACTAGTTCATAGTTCAGTTCAAGTTACTTAATATGAATTAGTTCAGTTCATCGTTCATTCTTCCAAATTATGAACTAGAAGTTCATGGATCCCAAAATGAACTTTTTCGTTCTTTTTTTCATTCTTTTTTGTGTTATTATTGTAAATAATGATAATAATAATACAATAATACAAAAATGACATCTATGATGATGCTGTGTTTTGATCCCATTTTATTCCTTATAGGACTCAATAATTACAACGTGATGAGAACGAAATGTGAACTACATAAGAGCGCAGTTCAATAAATGCCAGAATAACCGCGTTCACAACTTCCCGTTCATTTGGCAAAAGTGAACGAGTCGTTAAAAATATGATATAGTTCGTGAACAATCGTTCAATGAACGCATTCAGGTACAACACTGACTATCACCCTCCGCCCGGACTTTGCCACTTCCCGGACTCGCTGCACCTTCTCCCCTGGCACGTCAACCGCATTGCCAGGGCAGGGACCAGCCCACGTATAACAGGTGCCAGGGGTCAGCTGCAATGTCGGTAACTCACCCGACCCATCTGGAAACACAGGAGTCTAATGCACACGCAAGTCAGAGGGTCTCCCAGAAACCGTACGGTGGCCGGTACCGGCTAAGGTGGGATCCTGGCCCCGTAGGCCCTGGACGCACGCAGACAGCAAAATCAGTGGACCCTAACAAACCCGATGTCCAAAACCAGAGTTGGGGATTCCCCTGCAAATCGCACCCAGGTAATACCAGTATTTTTTCGACATCTTTTCTGGCTGCTTGCTGGATAACAAATGTCGCGAGAAACAAGAAATCTCGCCAAATTACGTGTCACGAGATCTCGTCACACGAGCTCTTGTCACACCCCTAGTCAGTGTACTACTATAATTTGTTATTCAGGGTTTTTCCTTCCATTACATGTACCATTATAGATGGAACAAGTGATTTGTACAGCACCTGTTAAAGATACATTTGCACAGATGACAGGAAAAAGATACGCTTTTTGAGTTTTGGTAGAAAAAAATGCTGTTGTATTATTTTAGGCATTTAGATTTGGACTTGAAGTCACATGACATGAAGCTACTGCTTTGCTTTTTAATATTTTAATATTAATGTTGGATAATAAACAATAAAAGTGGCTGTATTAAAATCTCATATGTTTATTATCCTGAAACTGTCCAAAAAATATTTGTTTAATTAGTTTTGGCATATTTTAAATCAATTATATTATAACACTGATCCCACCATGGGCAAATTATAGTGTTTTACAAAAAACAATGGCAGACACATTATAGAATAAAGAGAAACATTTATTTGTTACTTATTGTGTACATATGTACATATTATTTATATATTTGCATATAGTTGTACATAAAATCAAACTGAATTATTTAGGACAAATGAAATGATCTGATCAGGTCTCTTTTTGTTGGATATTAGTGGTTCTTTTCCTCTTGTATTAATATTTGTCAGTATTTTTAAAGTGTATTATATCTGGGTTTGATTCATAATTCTGAGGATCACTGTCAGTATAAGTATACTAAAGTCTTATGGATGAAATACTCCATTAAAACCAATTGGCAGTCTGAACAGAAGGTTTTCTGATTGTTTTTCACGCTCCCTCTTGTTTTTTGTTGCAGTCTCCGTACATCTAGTCTGTGTTCTCCATTGACCTTGCAGTGGTGATGGATCAGGCTTGAATGCCTCGGTCCTGCTGTGTGATGGATGATGTCTGGAGCTGTGACACTGACAGGCCTGAAAAATGAGCTTTGGCCTGTAAAGGCAACTGTGTTCAGCCTAAGTAGGTGGAGATGCTGAATCTATTGGATACTGTGATGGAGAGCTGCCCCAGATCTGTGACTGTGGGCAGTGGGCGGAGCCACCAAATCCCAGGTGTGTGATGAAATGATGAGGAATACCCCCATTAGCTGCTGCATGAGGGTAGGGGGTGGTTTGATTTCCCTTTTTAATAGCTAGTGGTGGATCCTGTGGCTTTCAGCCTTTAATGAACAGATTGTAGTGATGTATATAGTCACATCATGTGTGATGTTGACCTATCTATCTCATTACAAGATCCAAATAAGGTAAGACTTTATTGATCCCACTATGGGGAAATTTAACAGTTGGCAGTAATAAGTTTAAAAAAAACTATTAAAAGTTTTGATAATATTCAAAATCATTATAGTATTTGATTATTATGAACTACTATTGAAATTCTGAATTAATGCTGTACAGTATATATTCATTTATGACCTTTACTGTTATTAATTTACATTGTATTCTCATATATTTATCTCCGCGAGGAAGGTTATGTTATGGGGGAGTAAAAATTACTTGGGATTAACTTTTTCCCATGACCACATGGGCTGTTCGTCTGTCTGTCCATATCTGTCCAAAAACTTTGGCATACACTGATAAATCAGGCCAAGAGTCTTCAAGTGCACATACATTATGGTTGGATATAATCTGCCCGCATATATTAAGAAAAGTGTGTTGTATGCTAAATATTTGCTCTTTCCTTGAATACAGCACTTTGAAATAACTGCTATCTATTTTTCCTCACTCTGTTACTTGGTCAGTGATAATAAATTAATCTTTTTATTAAATATTTGGGTTCAGTGTCTGAACCCAAATGCACTGAACCCTGACTTAGGCCCCCAGTAGGACTGACCTTAGACCTTAGAAACCTACTGGTGTATGAGTGTGTGTGAATGGGTGAATGTGAAGCTAATGTAAAGCGCTTTGAGCACCATGAAGGTGGAAAAGCGCTATATAAGTGCAGCCCATTTACCATTTTAAATATTTCATTATTATTTCTTAATGGCTTTTTAAAGTACTTGCTCAGGCCTACGATTTTAGCTATTATGCTTGCTGCTTAAATCATTTTAAAAAACAGACATGGAATGATTAGTATTTCTGCACAATGCTTTGCCACATGCTTGGCCAGGCCGGCTTGTAAATTGTTGCTCCTTGCACTCATTTATGTGAATTACAAAAAAAGGGTCATGGATAGTAGATTCGCTTCTGCTGTTATAAAAAACATCTGCAAATGTTTGGATAATTTGCCCTAAGAGATAGGGCTGGGCTATATAGCCTAAATACAAAATCTAAAAAAATTTGATTTCCAACCTCCCCTACTTTTTAAAGCAAAATCAGTACACATGCTAGATAAAGTGCAAAACAAGATTTACTTTCAAACCTTTTGTTGTTTTTTGTTGTGTCAGCTGTTATTTGATTTTAAAAAATGCACTTTACACTGCAAAAATCCAAATCTTCTCATTTCTAGTTCAAATATGATGTCACGCTTAAAATAAGACAGAATCACAAACAAGACGTTTTCAGTTTTCAGATATAAGAACTGATTTATAGACAATAGATCTGGAAAATCTGATTTAAAAAAAATCTTACACAGGTAATTTTCATTTGTCCCATACTTGAATTGAATAAAATAAACCTTTAATTAGCCAAGAAAAACTCCCTAGTGCCTCAATTTAATTTTTTTAATCATCTGCAACAAAAAAATTTAATTAATTGATAAAATTGATATATTGCCCAGGCCTACTAAGAGGTTTGGTTCCATGCTTACAGGTAGACTGACAGTGAAGACATCATGTGAACTGAAACAGGAAAATACTTTACTTACTTTATATAATCCCCGCCTTCGACCATTGTAGCTGGATTAGGCCCCCAGTGACCCCCGCAACCCTAGAGAGGATAAAGCGTGTTCAGATGACGAATGACTTTACATAATTGTAAAAAGACTAGTGCTAGTTGCTTTTAAATGCTCCATGCCATCAGACAGAGCATGTAGTCCAATAAGGAATCAGTGCTAACAGTAATTTAGTTTTACTACCAGACTAGGTATTGCATATGAGTAAATTTAAGAATCACTTGTACAGCATCTGTTGTATGGTATGGTAGATATTTGTAACAAAAGCAGTTTTTTCAATATTAACATGTATTTGTTTCAGTTTTTGGAGGAAAAGTTATTCATGAAGTTGCTATATCTTTTCTTTTATTTCCCTTAATATTGCTGACTGCTAAACATTGGTTCCACTGTTGTTTCACACAAATACTTATTGTGATGCACATGATGCCAGGGTTGCCTTAAGGCCATACAAAATGCTCCATGAACAATTCACATGGTGATCACAGCCGTTAGTAATGGCATGTGTGACTAAGCCTTTAGTTCCATTTTAAGTTGTCAGTAAGATGGATACAATGTGTTGAAGACTACAGTGCGCAAATTGTTTGTAGATGTCATTTGTCTTGTTTTATTTTTTATATAGACTGTTTTATTTAATTTTTTTATATAGGCTTATACTTTTATACTTTTAGTGAATGTTTCAGTTGGTTCTGGGATAAAGGACGTGCTGTTCGTCATTTTCAGACATGTCTATTTTCTTCACTTATTCAAATAATGGTTTAATCGAATTAAAAATTTTCAAATAAACTAAAAAAAACTATTAAAGGTGCCCATTAATAGTAGATCATTGAAATACATTTTATACTTTTTTTTAAATATAAAAAAGTATATTATTATTACCATTCCAAGGAGGTTGTGTTTTTGCCAAAGTTTTTGTTTTGCCAGTGTTTATTTGTATGTTTGTCTGTCTGTCTGGGTAGGTTGGTGATGGGGAGATCTAGAAATGATTAGATTTTGGTGGTGAGCAGGTTGGGGGGTGTTTTCCTTGGCTGAGGTCTACGCTCTCAGAGTGCATTTGTAGTCATAGAAGAATTCCCGTATTTTCCATACTGCTTATACATACTTACTTACATGATGATGCTGAAAGGGCCAGTACTCGTCTAGTGATGGACAGTAGCAGTAGCGTTGCCTTGTTTCTCCTTGGCATAGGTGACTAACTGGTAGACGTTTGGTATTAGTGGGCTCTGCAGGACACGTGCTCTTCCATGTCACACTGTCAGATCCTGCTGTCAGCCTTCTGCTGCTTTCCTGTCTTCAATGTCAGGGTTAAATGCTGCGATATGTTCATGCTTTTAGGTGCTTACTCAAAATTCTCTGGTATGAGTTTCACATTTTTGTACCCCCCCCCAAAAAAAAAAAGTCCACTGCAAAAGACTTTCCATTTGAAAACATCATGATATTTCCTATATAGGCAATTGGGCCTATTTATCTAAAGAAGCCAAAAAATGTTCTTTGCTTGATCTCAGGAGGTTAAAGTGTTAAAGTGAGGTGTTGAATCATGGCTATTGTATGATTTTTATCATGTTTTCATTACTACATTGTTTTTGCCCTCATTTATCTGTTTGCCTGACTGTGTGCAACACAAATAAAAAAAAGTTATGGATGGTTTTGGCTGCAAATTTCAGGAAATGCTAATATAGAAACAAGGAATGACTGATTACATTTTGGTGGTGATTGGTGGAGGTATGTGCAGGAGTGTGTGATCTGTAGCAAGATAACTCATAGTTATGGATTTGGCTGAAATTTTCAAGAAATGTTGATACTGACACGGGGAATAAGTGAGTTTGGTGGTGGTCAGTGGAGGGGGGCAAACGTATGTCTTTCAGAAGGGGGGGGTGATCTGTCTTGGTGAAGACTGTGATTTTCTAGTTTATGTTTTGGAAGGCAAAGCCTGCAGGACACGAAATACAAGCATTTGCGTTCTACAGGTGCTGTGGAACCCTATTGTAATTGCTCAGATTATTATTATTTTTTACCTTTTTATTGTTCTCCACTAAAACAGTTGCTACAGGTCAAACCGTGCATGGGGGGCTATGTCAGGGTTCAGTGACCTTAGGCAAGACACTGCGGACACTGTGGACAGCCAGAGGGAAGCGAACTGCCAACCTCTCGGTCATTGGGTGACCCACTCTACCATCTTAGCCAAAGCCGCCTCAAAAGTATGTGCTTTTTAATTAGCTAAAAAGCACACATACTTTTGCATATCTATGTGAAACAAACGCCATCAACATCAAATTTAGTACACTTATTCCCAAGGTCAGCCAGTGACTCTGTGCCAAATTTTGGTGAAAATCTGTCAATCGGGGGTGCTCCAAACTGAAAAATACAAAGTTTCAATTGCAACGAATACATCAGCTCAGGCATTGGAATATTAACTAAAGCTGCAAACCATTATGAATGGGGGCCCACCTTCTACCAGCTCACCCGGAGCCCATTATCCTTCAGGGCTGACTTGCGTGGCCTCCAACGGGCCTGGAGTTCGACTGCGAGGGGAGGCTTGGCCTCCATTACAACTGGTTGCACTTCTAGTTTACTATTGATCTACTGAATTAGATTATCTTTAAAGAGCTCTTTGAAACACTCCAAGGGCTTTTTAAGATGAAATATTTATGTGCAGTGAGGCTGTCTTAATTAACCCATTCAATAAATTAATTTTGTTTTCTTTTTCTATTTCTATTTATTGACCATGAATATCAGCTGGAAGAACATCTGCAAAAATTCCCTCTTACATAGTTTTTGAGCATACTTACTTGGTTCGTCTGTGTTTTCATATAGCCAAAGTCTAGATTCGCCTCACTCAGTTGTAATCTACAAGCCTCTAGAGACTCTGCTTTGATGATCTTTGAAGTTCAGGTCTTATATACCATGAATAATTCATGCTTTGGTCATAGTACTCATAGTAGTTTTACTGTAGTACTCACTGAAGCAACATCACATTTTCTCTGTTACAGCAAGATGTTGCCATAATTTTTCCTAGGATTTCTTCAAAATGTCATATGAATAAATGTTCCAGCTCCTCACACTCATCACAGCAGCTTTAGCCTCTATTTCCTGAGTATTAATCGCTTGAAAGCTCTAAGCTTCATGCAGCATCTCTAATTAGCTGGAAGAAAAGACTGGGCCTACAGCGCTCCTATTTCCTGGAAAAAACATCAAAATTACAAAATATGTTTGAACAACATTTGTTAATTAATTTATTACCATGGAATTGACATTTCTACCAGTACCATGTTGACATCTCCTCATTATTTTGTTATTATTTTGTAATAATACAAACTAGTATATATCTACATGCTATCAAACTAAACATTTTAATCACAGGGTTGCTGTGGATTAATTTTGAGTAATCACGATTATAAAGTGTACAGACAGTAGAGTACAGTTGTGGACATATATAAATACAAACAAGTCTTTTTTTTAAAAATCTGTATTAACCACATTTCATTTTGCATGAGCAAACAGACTCAAGAAAAGAGGGAGTCTACAGTTGCACACCCCAGCTGTTTTTGGCCATTCTCCAGAGAAAATTAATGATAATACAAAAACTTTTATACCACTGATTGTTAGTGGTTGGTGAATCAATTTATTATCAAACAAATGAGTTTGCTCTTTTTAAATCATAATGGTCCAAATGACCCTGATCAAAAGTTTACATACACTAGATCTTAATCCTCTGTATTGACCCTTTTAACAATAAAAACAGTTTGAAGTGTTTTGTGGTTTTAGATGAGACACTTGTTTTCTCAGAGGGTGAAGCTGCCCATTCTCCTTGTCAAAAAGCCTCCACTTCCTTTAAACCTTTGATGCATACTGGTCACTACAGTGGACAGTTATTCTCTTGTATATTCTTTTTTTTTAGTTCCATACCAGTCAGTCCATATGATTACTGTAACTTGGCTGTTACCTGATCTGCACTAACATGTTTACCTGTGAATTGCTTGTTGTTATTAGACTCTAATTAATAAACTTCTTAAAGAAGAGCTGCATTAAAAAAACATTTATTTCATAGTTTTCTGATATTGCATTTGAAATACATGTTTCATTGCTTCAAAGCTTAAGTACATGTTGTCCAGCTGAGTGGACATTTTTGTAACTCCATAAGCAAATAAGTTAATTAAGATTTCAGTCATATTACTTTTTCATGCCTAAAGAGGAATACAAACACTTAGGGGAAAAAAATCATGACTAAGGTTCTCATAATTCATACATCAAAGGGTTAAGTACTTGGGAGTTCAGGCATGAATTGTGCATTTGAGATCATCCAAAAGTGAATCAGTAATACTTAGGTCAGGAGATGGAGATGGACACTTTCTCTTTTTCTGCTGTAGCCAATGACAGGTTGACTTGGCCTTATGTTTTGGGTCATTGTCACATTGGAACGTCCAAGACCATCCCATGTGCAGCTTCTGAGCTGATGACTGCAGGTTTTCCTCCAGTATTTTCTGATAACATGTTGCATTCATCTGTGCCTTAGCAGCTCGCACATCCACAAAACATCAGCGATCCACCTCTGTGTTTCACAGTAGGAATAGTGGACTTTTCATCATAGGCCTTGTTGACTTCACTTCAAATGTAGCGTTGATGGTTGTGAAAAAAAAATGTTTTGGTCTCATCACTGAGACCATTCCAATAGTTCCAGTCATTTTGGGGCTTGTCTCTGTGCCGTTTGTCACATTGAAAGTGGCTCCTTTGTGGCACTGGCATAGTAAAGGCTTTCTTGTGGAAATTCCACCATGCAGCTATGCATTTTATTCAAATGGCTCTTTATTGTGCATATTGAAATAACTACTCTCCTTTTTTTTCAGAGACTCTTGACTTCCAAATGAAGTTATTGGTGGGTTTCTCTTTGTATCCCACACAATTTTCCTGGTAGCTGTCTGAAATTTTTATTGGTCTACCTGATCGCTCATTTTCCACTTCTGTATTAGTTTGAACTCTGCTGATTGGCATAATCAACTGCTTGGATATTTTAGATATTTTACAGATACTTTGCTTTCCCCATGACTTAGGATTCAGAATTGTCAGATGTAATTGAAAGGAACATGCAGGGGTCTGTCAGGAACCCACAAACTCACTGACTCTTTATACACACAGATTAATTATAAGCAAACAGGCAAGAATGGCTACCTTTACCATTTGTGTGTGTGTGTGTGTGTGTGTGTGTGTTATAAGGCCAAAGCCTCTAGGGTATGTAAACTTTTGATCAAGGTCATTTTGCCAGTATGATACTGGAAAAAACTGACATTGCAATTTTTTTAACCCTGTGATTATATATTGTGATATGAAAAAATATTCCAGAGGGTAAAACAGCTCTATGGTGTTGAGGTAATTGTTTAAAAAAAAAAAAGGTTTCTTCTCCTGTCCCAGAACACATGCCCCCTACATTGCAAGAACTGTGATGTAACTTTTGCACATGTGTACAAAGCAATGTCAATGTTCAAATTACTTTGTATATATTGTGCAGCTCTATTTATGATTTAAAGAGAGTAAACATATTGCAACCACTACGGCTGTGCCAACACATCAGTTATTAGACTCATTGTGATATGACATATGATGATTGGATTATCATTAATAAATGTTCCAAAATTGTGATTGTTCATAATTACTAAATGAGAGGAACACAACTGCAGTGGTGTATGCCACCTAGACACCTTGAAGAAATTACTTTTGATATGGCAAATGTTTCGCAGGTAACTGAAAATGTGTATTTGAGAATAAGAGCTTGCCTATTTCCTGTTGATTCCCTGATTGAAAATGTATTGGATTATTCAGTGGTTTAACACATATAAAACGTAAAGGAGGAAATGTAGTTTGATTACATGAATTCATAGATCTTGACAAAAAAACCTTGTTTAAAAGTATGAAGTAGAACCAGAGGGAGAAAAAAATCCTGAATGGATGAAAAAGATGTATTAAAATGTGTTGTAATAATTACAATAATCATCATGACAATTGTGAGGATACACCCCTACCAACCACTAACCATCACTGACATTAAAGGAGTAATTTCTTCATTATTTCATTAATATTGCTGTGTTCTCCATTGTTATTAAATACATTGTGTGTTGGTTCTATTTAAAAAATGTTGCATTGCTTTGTTTCCAGCTGTTTTTGCACAGTAGAGAAATTAGTTGAGGTCGAACAACGGAGTTTACCGGTACTTCCACATACATGTCCATGACGCGGTGACGAGGCGTCTCTGATTGACTCAGAATGCTTGAAGGAACACTCCCCCCTCCCCTATCGCTCTGTGTGTATTTACCTTACCAGAGTATCAGCCAGCTAGGTTTTGTGCTGTCGATTGTTTTGTAAAACGTGCAGGGAAAAAAAAATGAGGCTCTTTTCTCGTAGTTGTGAGTGCTACTTCAGATTTGCTGCAATAAGGGACAGGCTTAACCCATATATATATATATATATGTATGTGTGTGTGTGTGTGTGTGTGTGTGTTGTACATATAATAAATCACTCAAACTGTTATATTGCGGCAATGATTCATGAGTCACATGTTCAGTGAACCCTTTGAAAGCGCATTTTTAAGAACATGACAAGCCAAAAACAGCTGCTATATGCAATATGCAGCATCAAAAGAGGGGCAACACACACATTATTAATTTCTTATTGAAATTTTGTTTTAAATAAAGTTCACTTATTTGAAAATTTAGTTTTCCGTGCCTTTTAAAAGAAATACAAAATTGAGCCCCTGCCCCACCAAAGCTCTCTGCACAGCCCTGCTCTAGAGTTCTATCCAAGTCTGCAGCTGTCACCAAGCTGCAGAATCCCTTGACAGGTCTGTGCAGAACACAGCCCTCCTGCAGACTCGGGTCAGGACAAAACACATGTCCCACATGGCCTTCAAAGGGATTTGGTGCACACCCTCGCCGCCAAAGGATCTGTAAAAGCTGGTATGAGCCTCCAACAAAAACAAAGAAGTCTTTTAAAGTGATGACCCACGGCTCCGTTGGGTGACAGAAGATTGTGCAAATGAGTGAGGCTAGAAGCAGGAGTGATGAGAAGAAAAAGCAGCCAGTGGACAGAATGTGTCAAATGGTCAACTACTGTCAACCTCTGCAGAACCTCATCAGATAGATATGCAGATATATAAAATAAGATAGATAATTGGGGTGCAAGTCATCCCATGGTTTGGTCTCTACCTCGATTCTTTTACCACTGTTTTCTGTTTGGCTTCAAGTTCATGTTTTGTGCATAAAGAAAATATTTCCTTTTTCCACAAAAATATATTTTTATTTTGCTTGTCAAAAAAATTTTATTTCACAAATTTGTTTGAACAAATTCTATGAATGTACTGAATAAAATAACCCATTCCATCATATACAATAGAACCCAAAGGGGACTTAATAAAAATAAATTAACTCCCATTCTGCATGTAAAAGACTATGGTGTTGGTATAAAAACACCATGATTACCTACCAGTACATTTCCTTGTAGTAATGTGTCATGGTACTGTATATGGACCTGCACCTGGTCAGGAATCCATGCGTACTTACTTAAAAGTGAATAAATGTGAGACGATGTGTATAATCATGGGTCGGATTTCAGATCTAATGTGCATGAGCAGGAGCAAAATGTGGGTTTGGAAAAGTGGTAGACCCTTGCAGAACTGCGTGGAGTCTGAAGCTGCTCCTCTGTCGCTGCCTCTTGCATATAGAATGAGAGATTTGTGGAGGCCAAACCAAATGGTTCAGTTTTCCTGAGAAATGTTGCATCCCTAATAGATGGATAAAGTAGGCAGAAGTCTAAACTTCAATATAAGCATTGATTCAGAGTAGGGCTGGGCGATTTTCTCTTTTAAAAAAATCTCCGATTTTTTCCCAAAAAATTCGATTCACGATTCACGATACGATTTTTTTCCCATGTGGGCTAAATGAAAATGAAAACACTAGAAACGTGGTTTCTTTCATCTTCTTTTTTTTTTAAATTAAATAACATGTAAAACAAAAATAATAAATAAAAAATAATAAATCAGTTGTGCAAAAGGTACAACTGCAACCTGAGACTTTGCCTACATGAACTGTAGTAAGTCCAGACATATCCACCACTGTTACAGGAAAAACAGTGCAAAAAAAATAGTGCAAAAGATACATTTTGTTGGAAAAAAGAAAGCTTAAAATATTTTAACAACTAAAACAATATACATTACCAACATTTTGGATATATGATGTTATTGCGTCTGTTATCGCTCCCCATCGTGCTCCATGTTTATCATAAGTACCCGTGGGTGAACAGCAGATTTTCACGAAACGGGTGAAAAATGTTGTGCTGTGTCGGATACGGGTTCGGTTCGGAAGTGGGTGATCGCGGGTCTAATTTGCGGTTCATAGGTTCTAAATAGCATCTAAAAGGTTAACAACATTTTTATTTGGCTCTGCCTTGGCTATTGTTCAGTATATTCATGGCAATAAATGTTTGTATTTAAGTTTGGCTATCTGACATTTTCTTTTGGGTTCGGGTCGGATATCGGGTTAATTTATAGCGGGTCGGTTCGGGTGCGGATTTTTTTTTTTTTTTTTGTCGGAAAACGGGTCGGATACGAGTTTAAACATGATGGGTACGGGCGGTTGCGGTATGTCAAAATCAGAACCGTGCAGGACTCTGATAAGGTGTGCCGCGAGAAAAGCTTTCAGTCAGTGTTTGTTGAACATTTGAAGAAGTACTTGCAGCGCTAGTCTCCCCCCCCCCCACACACACACACACACTGGATGCTATCGCTTCAGATGTGAACAGATTGGTCGTACCGCTACCGTCAACAACAACAGTCTGAAGACACAGCTGACAACCAGGCAGTAGCTGGGCTTCGTCAGACCCTAAAAAGGGAGATCGTAGGCGGGGGGCGAATCGGATTGCACGATTTTCCTAAAATATGAATTGATTTTGCCATAAAACTCGATTTTAAATCTAAATCGATTTTTTGCCCAGCTCTAATTCAGAGTAACTTGTATCCCAGAGCAGTTCTCTTTTTCACACCTAAAGGTCCATTTCTTGATTTGAATCTAAGGCAAGATGATACATTTGTTTTGATTGTTAACTGGTCCGGTTAGCGTTCACAAAGGGAAAAGGTCCAGAAACAGGAACCGGAAGTCATGTGACCACAAATATTATTCGGTTATTGGTCATTACAATTTATGTGGGAATACAAAAATCCCTTTGCATTCATCGGCTGTAATGGACAATTGGCACCTCATTTACCTTTTGCTGCTGAGCGCATATCAGAAGCGGTCACTTGTGGACTGCAAATATGGACAGCTCATATGCCAGCAGGCCCTAACTATTGCATTAACTAATGCATTTTAGAAATGTGCTGCAAGCAAATGATGCATAAAACAGTGCACTTCCTGTGATTGGTGTGGATGGTGTTCACACTTGAAATGAACCACTCCAGAGTTCACGTGATAGCAGCCTGAGACCACCTCTACAGACAGACCAGAGTTTGGTTATATGGTCTGCACCCAAGTTCGAGGTCAGCATTCACACTGAGCCAAAATAATTGCTCCAAGGGAGTAAACGCTCCAGGGTTCAGTTCAACCAGACTAAACAAAGATGGTGTGAACGCAATCTTAGTTGATCACTGGTGACATACAAATGTTGTGTGATCTTCGTTGTGTGAGCTTAATAAATTATTCCCTGTGTGTTTTGAACAGAAGATGTCGTCACATAAACTTATTTTTGAAGCTCTAAGTAGTGTCTTTGGTATCACTAGTTGTAATGTGTATACATTTCTTTAAAATAAATAAACAAGTCACGTTGAGCTTGGGGGCCCATCAGACTTCCAATGCACTTGAGGAAATTCTGCACATATTTGTATAGGAGTTTTCTGACCTAACGTAACCTAACCTAACCAATCTACCTGTACAGGCTGTAGTTAGCTTAGCAAGCAGTTACTGGGCAGAATGGCTCTTCAGATGACAGACCAAATTCAAAGTTGTCATCTGGCTGTCCGAGATTTTCTTATTGTATGTCTGACAAAGCCCTGTTTGTCTTTTTCTGTCCTGCGTGAAATCTTTGAACCCAAAAGTAATTATCCTTAGTACCCCTCTGGCTGACATGTTGATGAGATAGCTGATAGAAGTGGTTGCGGTGTATGTAAGGTTTTTAGAGAGGGCGTGAGTGATTGACGGGGCAGTGATCCAGTCATGACAAAACAGCCTGCGCTCCTATTGCATAATTAACATAAAAAAAAGATTTCTACATTTTATATACAAACTCAAAACATGATGTGAATGATGTTCAAGTCATTCAAATGCTTCAAGTCAAGTCTGAAGTCTTTAACTTTTAAGTCCACGTCAAGTCTCGAGTATTTTATTTTTTGTCAAGTCACAAGTCATAAAAACAGTGACTCGAGTCGAGTCATTATGACTCGAGTCTCCATCTCTAGTAGCAGGTAGGGCTGGTATGATATGACCTCACATCAATATCTTTTCTCTACCTCAGGAAGCCTTGTAAATCTTTATTTGAGGGGACAGGACACTGATAATTGTCACCTAGGGGGAGAGGAGTATTGTGAGTCAGTTTGTGTGTTCATAAACAGCTTTACCCAAAAACTATTGGACCAATTTCCATGAAGTTTTTAGGAAACGTGTAAGGTCATCTAGAATAAGGTCAACCATTAAATTTTGGTGAATGTAGGTAAAAGGTCAAAATCACAGTCACCAAAAAATTTTGTTTTCGCAATGCTATTCAAAACCACTTGTTTTGAATAGCATGTTTGCTTGACATGTGAGAAACATTCCGAGCAGGAATTACCTTCACATGTTTATGTTTAGTCTACTAGTCTGAGTACCTGCTGGCCAGGTTTCAGGGAGATGGAGTGAGGTACAAGGCCAAGCTAATTGGCATTGATGACGTCCCAGAGGCCAGAGGAGACAAGATGTGCCAGGACTCCATGATGAAACTGAAGGAAATAGTTTAATCTATTTTCTTTGAAAAATAGATTAAACTAATGCTTTGTTAGCTCATCCATTTATAAAATCAGAGCTTTAATGTTCCTTGAATATCAGTCTTCATAAAATTAGATTATTCATCTGTAAAACAACTAATAAGTTGCAAAACAAAAGAACTATGTTAATGTTAGCTAACATGATAGCCGTTCAGCATGTTAGCTTCCTGTTTGCATTCTGTCAAACTCTTTCAAGTTTATTTATTTCTTGCACAAATGTCCCTTATGTTTCCTCAGAAGCTAATGTTATGGTAAAGCTAGCTGTTCTCACTTCTCACTCAACATTATAAACAATCAACCATGATAATTTACAAGATCTAGGCTATGTCCAGTACTACTGGGCGCTGGACATGGGCATGGTAAATAGAATTTAGAAATACTGACATCTTGTAAAAACACAAATAAACACATACCGAATCAATTTCAGGGGCAGTTTGAGTCATGAAAAACTTTGAAACTTCTTGATGGGTCTTCTGTGATTGTATAAAACTTCTGTGTTGCTGGCCTGCTGCATGTTGCTTGATGTCGGACAGTCCCCCGTGATCCACGGAGAACGCACGCCGACATACTGTGCAGTTTGCTTTGTATTCATCTCCCGTGACACTGCAAACCCAGGGATTTGTCTCTTCCCACTCTTGTCTATATTTCTGGCGTCTTTTCTTTTTAGCCGGTGGAGGAGTATCAGCTCTAGTAGCAGACATGTTTTAATTTGCACGATGCGCGTGCGACGTGAGTCACGTGACAGCTCCTGCGAAGGGGCCGGGCAGAGTGACAGACAGACAGGCGGAGGAGAGGAGAGGAGTGAGTGTCGGTGATGGCGCTGAAGAGAGAAAGCACCGCGGCAGTGGTGCTTTCTCTGCTTGCGGGTTCCTCCTGACAGACGTCCCGCGTCTCCTGTCCTGTCTTTAATATTTTCTGTTTTATTTTACTCATTATTATTGTTGTTAAATTCTGTGTTGGTGTTTGTGTGACAGTCACTGAAAGATCACGGAGGGGCGTTTACTAAAATACGGAACAAACCCCATTCCGTATTGATTTGATACGGAACGCGGAATTTTATGCTCAAATAAGGGACGATTCCGTATTATAAGGGACGGGTGGTAACTCTAGTGACTACACACACCACAGTCTTAAAGGGAAAAGAACATTGCACACCCACAGTCAAAATAGGGGATTCCCACTTGTCATCACGTCATAGAGTGCCTCCATTTTGATGGTGCTAATGCTAACTACTGAACCGCCAGTAACATTGGTCACCTCCAGAAACGGCAAGAAACCAAGAATGCCTGGCCATTGTTGTACAGTCAGATGCAATCAAAAACGTGATCCTGCTAAGGAAATAGCCTTATATCATATCCCAAAAGAAACAACACTGACAAACAAGTGGTTGTCTGCAATTAACAGGCAAAACGCTGATGACAGTGTTCTGACACACCGCAGTCTTAATTTTGGATCACGTAAATTGCACTCCTGAAATTAATTAAATGAGTTCTTTGCAAATATGGTTTGGCAGAGTAAAATGTATGAATTTTCTGTTATAAAAGACATTCAGCACATTTGTGTGCACTAGCAAACATTGGCATTAGCCTGTACCAGTCTTGTCAGTAGTGAAAGGAACCCTAACTGGTGTGAAAGCTGCAGCAGTGAGTGGACATTGTACCTATAAAGTACTTAAATATATATTTTCAAAAGTACTTCATTTTTGAAATGGAAAACCTTCTTAGCATAGAGGTCTTTAAAGTGTATTGCTGTGAAAATTTATGCTAAACTAGGGCTACATTTCTAAAAAATAAACAAACAAACAAAACTAAAGGTGAACTAATATTTGACAAAACATAATTATATCAGAATTCATCTAAGAATAATTTACAACTAAATTAGGAACTTTCGTGGCTGACTACATGCGGGGAGAGGGTCACTATGGCGGACACACCAGGAGGGGTCACGTGGGTGGGAATCCCCTATACACAAAAAAGACTTTTATTTTCATTACCCCATCCCCGGAAGGGGAGAGGGGTATTGCGTTTGAGTCGGTTTCTGTGTTTGTCTGTTTGTCAGCAGCTTTACGAATAAACTACTCGACCAATTTCCATTAAATTTTCTGGAAAGATGCAAAGGTGGTCCAGAATAGATCTCATAAAACTTTGGTGGATGTATGTAAAAGGTCACAGTCACCAAACGTGTTTTTGCAATGAAAAGAGGTAGGGAAAATCATGTAAAATAGGTGCAAAGGGCGTTGGTTTTGTTAATTTTTTATTAAAATACCAAATTTACTGACATGGGCCAAATTACATTGTTTATTGTTTTTAATGTTGGGAACAGTACATTTTCGGTTTATCACCCAACTCTAGCAGCAGGTATTAATTATTATTGTAATCGATCAAACTATTGATTGTTTTCCTTGATTTGATTAAAAGATTATTTGAACAAAGTCAAAATGTGAAACAGATATGTTTGAAAAAGGCAAAGAACTTCTCCTTTATTCCAGAACCAGTTGAAACAGCAACTACTAAAGTGCACAGTGTAAAAACTATATATAGAAATAACTGTACAACAAATAAGTCAAATGGCATCTCTAAACAATATGTGCATTGCAGTCTGCACACCACGCTGGATTAAACTGCTTTTCCTCATCTATAATTTTTTTTCAAGTGTTACTTCATACAGTATATTCCTTTAACAACGACTGTCCTGCATGTGTACTGTTGCTGGGTACCGCCCCCATCAATTTCGTGAGAGTAGTAGCCTACCGATGGTATCAGTTCTTCAGTTTATTAAAAAATGGTGGTTCTTTTTTTCATCATAGTATCAAATGGTATTGTGAGTATTGGTTTTCATGACAATGTCTACCAATCTATTGTGTTACAAAGAAAATCACGATTTCAGGCAACACAATTTTCAGATTTTCAAAGCTGGGTTTTTTTGCAGCAGCAGCACTCCTGTCCCAGTTTTTGTTTCATCAACTATTTTACACATGTATGGCACCTCCCTATCATCCTGCCAGGCTCACCAATCAGAAGTGGCCTGCTGCCAGGTCACATGTTCTCCAGTCCATTCACTTTAAAAGCTGGTCGATAATTTCAGAAAAGGCTTCAGAAGCGGAGTGAGGGGGTTTGAATCCAAAACATACTGTAGATGGCACAATGTAGTTGTTCAGATGGAATACATGCCATTGATCAAGCACTCAGTGTAAACTTAATTCTGAATAAAGTCACAATTTTATTCGAATCTTGATTCTGAATTTGATAATTCCTCTACCATGTAAACAGTTAATTCCTCTTTATGCTCCTAGTCTCTTCGCGATGATGATATTACATGCTGTCGGCATTAGTTTGATCATTCCTATGGTTGATTCACTCAAGCTGCTGCTTTGTAACTATCACAAAAAGAACTGCAACAATTGCATCTAGCATCTGGTCTAACATGTTACTCATTTAAATGAATGCAAAACAAGAAGTGGACGTGATCGTTTCCTTCCAGTAGACATCCAGATGTTAAGCAGCTGTTCTGTCCAATCAAAACCCTCTGTACCTCCAGCACTTAAAGCCCAATTAACTAGAGTGGAATACACCTGTTTCTTATTCAGAATCAACGTGAAATAGATTTAATTCCAAATTATTTTATTCCCAATAAATTATTGTGATTTAAAAAACATCATGTAGACGTAGCAAATGTAGTCTAGATATAGACTCAGTGTAGCCTATGTATTGCATGTTTCTTGTTAATAAACAGGACTGCATTAATTTTCATTCTTGCAGTAGTTATGGCATGCATTGTTTAAATGGTAATTTTTGTGATGGTTTCAAATATTGCTGACCACTGAAACTTGATTTGATTTGAATTTGAAATCGCAATATCTGCTAGAAAAATTCAAATAAAATGTTTTTCTTGAATTTATTGAGTCCTAATCCCTAATGTACCTGCGTAACTGATAAAACTGTAGCAGCATGTTGTTAAAATTGCACTTATTTTTACATTTCAGATTGTTCAAGTTACTCAGATTTTTTAAGGAAACTTGGGAGTGTGAACATTTTTTGCTGAATTTGGTCCTGGAAATAAAATGAGTTTGACACCCGAGGTTTAGGTGAACCACTTTAAAAAAATATATGCATGTGGGTTAAGCATGAGTCATGCATGCAGTCACTCGATGCAGAGCATTACTAAACATGAAGTATTATTGGAAGGTCAAAGGTGTCAGAACTCCACACATTCTTTCCTCCAACAGATGTATAGATACTTCAGCTGGACTGAGCAGGTTCTGACATGTACTTAAAGTATAAAAGGTAACAGTGTTGACAATATTTCTAGTAGCTCTTTGTGTATAACGCTCTGGTCATATATAATTGCTAATTGACTTCAAAAGAAGTAGAACAAAATTAAAAAGTTCCTTCACACCAGCAACATGTACATTGTTTTTTAATTCTGAATTATTTATTTGGAATAAAATAATTTAGAATTAAAGCTATTTTACACAGAGATATTGATGGATTGATTGATTGATTTGTTTATTTCAAGCATTCACATAATACAGTGGTACCTTTACTTACGAAAGACCCAGCTAACGAAATATCCAAGTTACGAAAAACCTTTACCTGAATTTTTTGTCTCTGAATACGAAAGAAAATTATTTTTATGAAAGGAAACTGAAACCCCAGAGACATAAATACAGTTCATTACTATGCATAACTATGTAATGTATAAAAATATGTCACGTACGTACTGTACGCAGCATCCCATTGGCTATGAGGGAGCTACCCATGATGCCTTTCATTACCCTTTGACCCTCATTCATCATGGAGCGGCGCCCTGTATTTGTATTTTAATGGTAATTTCTCCTCCTAGACAAGCGCATTTAGTATCAAAAGTTCAGCCGAACTGTGCAAGAAGAGTACATGACCGACAGACTATCATCAGCTCAAGGAAAATTGTTCAAAACTTGGGACTCCGCAAGTCCGGAGACGTGGACCGTTCTACAGAACCTGGGTCTACTGCGCTGATCAGATCCAATTAATTTAAACAGGGCAATTGTTACTTCCAACCTGTGGGGATGGCAGCACTATAGACAACAAGGGTATTTCCATCAAACTGGATTTATTTTGGTTTCTGTCACTTATCCCAATAATAAAAGAGAAATGTACACATCTTTCCACCCAGGATGTACCTAATGATGACCTCAGATAAATGCCAAAACTATTCTCTTGCTATGAGCTATCCCAAAATTAGTGAATTTTTAATGAAATATTGGGACTGAAAATAGGACTAAAATTGGGACAGGAAAAGCTAGTCAGGTGACAGTGCATTTTATCTTTAAAACATTGCTTGAAGTGGTCTTGTGTTCCACTATAAATAGACTGTTAAGTTTCATTATCTTTTTTATAGTTTTTCTCATTCAGACATGCAGGTTTTTCATGAATCGGCAGTTGCATTCAAGGTTTTGTGTGTAAACCAGTGTGTCCAATTGTGTTATGTGCAGAACCTGCCCACTTAAACACAAATAAATCGTGAATGATGTTGCAACAGTGGACATTCTTGTGAAACATTCTGCCTTGCATGTTTACTTCAATTCCCAAAGAGAGAGAATGAAGAGATATTCTAACAATTTTAGCATGTAATTTTTGGGTCCTTTTTTGTGTTTCTTAAGTTGGGGTATTCGTTGCATCCAGAGTCAAAACTCATTGAGTTGTTTGTGGATTTGCCTTGGGGGAGTTCATTATAGAAACCTGGTGTACACGTTGCTTACAGATTTTTTATATGCCAAAATACATACGCCAAAATATGTACGCCAAGTAAAAATATGTTGAACCCAAATTTGCTTCATAACATTATTCTGCATCTGCAATTTTAGCCCCTCTGTCCTTCTTTTAGAGACCAGTTTTAATAGAGCCACCCACATGAAAAATTATTTCACTTCCATTGTTCTGTCGCACTGGTCTCATTAAAGGTGTCATTCCATCGTTTTTTTTTCCATTAATATTCCTGTGTTCTCCATTGTTATTGAATACATTGCCTGTTTTTTTTAAAAAATGTCCGGATTGCTTTGTTTCAAGCTGTTTTTGCATGGGAGAAAAATGACTTGAGGTCAAACAACAGAGTTTACCGGTGCTTCCGCATACATGTCCATGACACGGTGATGAGGCGTCCCTACATGAAGGATCACTCCCCCCTACCCTCTCACTCTCTGTATGTGTTTACCTTCCCAGAGTAGCATTCAGCTAGGTTTCCTGCCGTCGCTTGTTCTGAAAATGTGCAGGGAAAAAAATAAGGCTTTACTTCCACAGAGAGCACATGAACCAGTCCGATCCGCCATTTTTCTCAAATTTGTGCAGCAGCTACTGTTGCAGCGTCTTCTTTTGTAGATGCTAATGCCACTTCAGATTCGCTGCAATGGGGGACGGGCTTAACCGACATGGGTGAAGCTAAAGTCCATCTGATCTCAAATGGACCGCTTTTTCTGGGTCCCTTGTTCCTCTTGTTGTTTTCTGTGAATCCGGTATGCAGCCAGTGGAGGTGACACACCACTTTCAAAGGCAGGATGTGTTGGTAACTCGTGGTGACCCATCAGATGCCAAAAGGAGCATGGAAAAGTGGTTTTCAGCAAAATGACCTTTGACATACATTTACCATTTTTGGCAGTAGACCTTCTGTACATCCACAGCACCTTTTGTTTGAGTACATGCTACTTGGATTTGTTGGAGTATAACATGTCTTTATTCTGTGGTATTGTGTGGAGCTTATCAATTGAGAATTAATGTTTGTTAAGTGACCTAAATGAGGTAATTATTTTCCATAAAAAAAGCTGCTGGCATGCACATCCAATTGTTGAAAGGTGTGCAAGATCCTAAAAAAAACTTTGGAATGAAATGAGGTCAACATAACCTGTGAGCTACCAAAATATTTACTGTTCACTACAGTAGTGATATTTTGGGACAGAGCCCTTCATCAGATATGAAACAGGTCATGACATGCAGCCAACATAGCACTAATTATTTTCCCAACTGTACATCACTTTCTCCTTTTAATCTATGCAAAAGAATCAAGCTGAAAATAATCCGTAATTGATGGCTGGAAAAAAACGGTGGCCCTGTCTCAGCTATGCTTTCCCTTCTTTAGCTCCTCCATCACCGTGAATCTGGTCAGACCAGTTTTCAGTGTCACACAGATAGCACATTTGCATTTCTCCCCTTAAGACTGGAGGAAGCAACATTCACAAGTTACTATTCAGCCCAGAATATCCAGTTTCTAGGCCTGTAGATCACAATTTAGAAAGTAACTGCAAAAAGACACACCATCCCTTCAAATCATACACTTT
Source organism: Siphamia tubifer (assembly GCA_020466265.1). Lineage (NCBI taxonomy): Eukaryota > Metazoa > Chordata > Actinopteri > Kurtiformes > Apogonidae > Siphamia > Siphamia tubifer. The sequence continues at coordinate 9,094,150 of CM035803.1, forward strand.
ACATGTATAACTCACAGATACAGTCGTCCTCAAAACTATTCATACCCTTGTAATTTTTTTGTTTTTGTGATGAAATTAATTACTTTTGTCAAGTTTGTTTATTACTTATATCTAATACACATGTGAAGGAATATCAACAAATAATTATTGAACAAATATTTTAGTTCAGGAGTATTTTATTAATGGTTTAAAGAAAAAAAAAATTTTTTTAAATTATTTATACTCTAGATTTACTTAATCCAATGTCTTTTCTAAATAGTCTGTAAAGGAGCCTTTGTTCTTGATGATGGTTCCTGCTCATGCCCACAGTCTCTCTTATGCCTCCTGTGGGATGATGGTCCACTCTTCCTCATAAAAACCTCCAGCTGGGTCTGGTTGAATGGTTTCTTTCTCCCATCCATCTCTCTGGTCTTCAGTTCCCTCCTCAGATTCTCTGTATGGTTTAAGTCTGGACATTGTCTGGGTCATGTCCTTGAACCATTACTGGACTACAATTGTGGTATGTCTGGGATCAGTGTTCTGCTGATGTAGATGATTGTTATACATGTTAGTTCTGGGATGGCAGCATGCTAATCATTAAAGGCCTGTGATGCGGTGACAGGTGGAAGTTGCTGATGTTTATAGATGTTATAAATGTTAGCTCTGGGATGACTGCTTGCTAATCGCAAACAGGGCCAGTCTGCGGTGACAGGTGGCTAATGTTAGCAGTGTGGTGCTAGCAGCTGCTAACAGAGCCCCAGAGTCTCTGCACCCACAACCAGTGTGTCATGTGACCCATCCACCTGGATGACCAAGAGCTTCCTTTATATACATACCCCCACAGTAGGGAGGGTTATGTGTGTTTTACGGTAGTGCTTGGTACCCCCCTCTATTGTAAGAAGGCCCTATAGTCAGAAAATTATCTTAGATTTAGCTGATAAATGTAATCTTATTTCTTTTGTGACCAGTGCTGGGTAAGTTACTTTGAAAAAGTAATTAAGTACAAATATGAAGTACTTCCCCAAAAAAGTAATTGCATTACTAACTGCATTACTCCACTAGCAAAGTAATTAGTTACCAGGAAAAGTATTTTTGCGCTACTTTTTTGTTTTTGCTTAAAAATGTCAAAGAAATGAAACAGTTTAACAGAACAGTTAAACAGGGTATCCATCCTTGTTCTGTGATGTTACTTTGGATGTGATTTAAGATGCTCCCTCAATCTGTGGTACACCTTGTTTGCTGAAAACGTAAACTAAACACAAAGGTAGAACTTCTATAGCAGCTAGAGAGGGACAGTAAGTTGGATGAGTTGTGTTATCCATCTGACAGACTGAATTAAAATTATTTGACGGGTGGACTACGACAAAAGCAGTTTATGCAGTACTGCAGACTGGTGGTAATCGTTAAGGTTTTTTACACCATGTTTAGCAGCAGAATTTACTGGAATACGGAATATTTTCTCTATGCGTGACAATTTAAAATGAGCTTTTAACGCAATATCGCTATACCTCATGTTGAAAAAGTGACTGAAGTCTGACGTCTATGTGTGTGAGCCGACCAAACAACTGTTTTCTTTGCTCAGTTCTTCAACCAGTTAATGAGTTTCAGTGATCAGTCAAGATTTTTTAATGCATTTTGCCATCCCTAGTCCACATCTAGTCTTGTGATTTCCTCTTCTGCTGCTGCTTTATTTTGGCACTTTTTGTTAGAATCGTTACCATAGCTCTCCATTTGCTATTAATAAATTCTGTCTTATGTTATGCTGTGGAGAGATCACAAAGCTATCTCTTTATAGTCTACAGTTTTCCTCTTTATAATCGGTTAACATGCCTAACGTGGACATAGATGAAGTTGGGATGTTTGTTGAATTTCTGCTGTTGCTTTACACAGTAATGATGTCAGAGACTGGAGGAAGAATTCCACAGAGATGAATGAAACAGAGAGCTGGAAAAGTGAGAAATTCTGCTTCGTTGTGTGGCAAACTTCCTCCAGCAACTACTCTTGAGTTGTTTGTCGTGATCTGATAATGTAAGTTTGGACAACCAAAACCAAACAGAGAGCAGCTCTCCTGGCTGCTCTCGAGTAAATACCCCCGACTGGGAACATTAATTCCTGTAAAAGTTCTGATAGGCAGCCCTATCGGAATGCTCACATACCATGAAGTTCCTGTAAAATGGCCCAGAAGTTCCGATAATGGAAACACGGCTAATAAATTTGGATGCAAGCACACTTTGTTTATCCCACACAAATACACATAAGCACAGACAGATGTGGGTGGGTGATGATGCAATATGATGACATCATCAAAAGGTTTCTATAGGGCCATTTGTGTATGGAGACACACGCCTGAGAGGACCAGGCTAACTCACGGCCTGGTCAAAAGTAGTTTGCCCCCAAAAAAGTCCCAGAAGTTAGTGGAAACACATCTATATTCAATTACATCTACTAACTAATTGGTAGTAGAGAAGGGGCAGGTCTTGTGGAGACGAACAAACTGGTTCAGAGCCAACAACTTCAGAGTAGTCAACTCTACGTAGTGATGGTCATAGAGATGGAAAACAAGTAGATGAAGACCTGTGAAGGCATCCTGCAGGTTGACAATGGATGGAAAATAAATGGTGTTGAGTGTTGATACAGCAGTTGGTGTAAATAATTAAGACATTATATACATTACGCTCTTGCACAGTGAAATATGTGATGAGCAGTAAAAAAAAAATTACTTTCAGAGCATGAAGCTGACCCTGGCGATGGAGCTTCTGTGTGTGCATCACATGGAGTATTATTACCGTCTTATGATCTGTTGTGATGTCTGTCATAGTGATGCAGATCAGCAGATTACTCACGGGACTCTATGAATTGATGGAAGGGTGGTTGGGGGAGATGTTTCTTAGGAGTATGGGGGGGGTTGCACTGTACTGCAGTAGTGCAAGACTAGTACACAAAAACCATACATCCATAAAACTGAAGTCTGACTGCCAAAAGTCATGCTCCAAAAAGGATATATCTATTCTAGATATAGAGTTAGTTGTCCAATATCAATTAAACAGCTTATGCTTCATCCTACTTAAGCTTATGCTTCATCCTACTCCTTTTCGGACATGTCATTGTTATTATTATTATTGTTGTATTGATTATTGTTGCACTTTGCACATGTTCGAAATAAATCATTCAAATCAAATCAAATCAACAGCAGTGAAAAAAATAAGTATGTTGTTTTGGCTCCAACCTCTTATTTATGGGGCCATGGAAGCCCAGACCAAGCCTTACTATACCTCCATCAGACTTAGCTCAGCTTATACTTCATAATGCAGATCCAGTGGTGGATTAATGAGTAGAATTGCATTGTATTTGGACCCCCTCGAACGCCTGCTACCCCATTTGCATGATGTGTACTCAGTGTGAATTTCCTGGTTAAGGGGCCACAATACCTTATTTCTCAAGGACCGATGTATGATTTCTTAATTTGCTCCTATACAGACCTGTGAATTGTTGACGGCCCACCAATGACCCATTCCTCATGATCTGACCTGAAGAAACATTTTCAGGATTGAAATATTCTTTACAATCACCCACACTATGCTATGGGTGAGTTAGCGGTCCATCACTGCCAACATCACAGTCACAAATTGTAGGAACTCTTGTGTCTTCAAGAAACCACTTTAGAAGATTGCAGGTAAATGTTGAAGTGATATGGACTAACCTGTCTGGGCTAAATTTAGACTGGCTGAAAGTCTTCTCAGCAATTTAAGGTGTCAAATCTCTAGAGGGTAACTGTAGGACTCTTGTAATTATTATTTTTTTCATTTGTGCTCTAAACCCTAATATTGGGCCATTATGTGATATTTTATACCATTAGGAGTGAAGTTGCAGATTGAACCATTGTGCCCGAGTGTCTTCCTGACTAATCATAGTTGCTGAAAGGGAAAGTTCCACTTTAGAGCCAGGATTTTCCATTTTGTGTTTTTGAATTAATAGGATATTGTCTTTGGCCCACCCAGTCAATGGTAACATTAATTTATTTTACAATTTTTCATTTCTGTAATTAGATCTTCCTATGTCTGTAAATCTTGCATGCTAGACCTTTAAGACAGCATAGAATAGACAGGTAGAATAGATAGGATAGGATACACAGTCCAGTGTTAGGACACCTGTAGCCGTGAAATCAGACCCAAGTGTTTACATCAGTGAGATGTCTGTGTCCTTTACCTCGTCCTCATATAAAAGGTCTGCTCTCCTTGACTGAAAAGCTTGTGGCAGAGGTTACACAGCTGTCTAGTCTGGTTTACATGAGCCTTCCCAGTGAAACATAAAAGTCTGGACTCATGAATATATGTTGAATATATAAATGACAGTGAACAATTTTAACCTGGTAGTTCTTCAGGTTTTACTGAGTTATGATCAATATGCATTTTACAGTATTATGGTGTTATGGTATAATAGTGGTTAAATCTTGGAGGGCAGCTGACGGATCACTATCCAACTCTATATGTATACTGTGCCCCTGTTCTCTGGAGTGAATACATTGTAGACCTCAGCTGTGATAAGGATCTCTGTGAGGAAATTCAATGCAGCCCAGCCTGGATCCAAAGTTCCTGAGTGTTTTGTGCAGAGGTCAGAAGGCCACATGTTACAAGAGGCCGTGACTCTGTGGGCTGTGGGTTTGTAACTATTTTCACTGTTTTCTCTTCAACCTGATTTTTGTATCAGCTTTCACAAAATGTCAGGTCTGACCTGCAGAACATCTTCATCCAAAGAAAATTAAGACAAAAGACAGACAGCTCTCCGAAAACCTTAAAACCTGATATTTTACTTATGTTGTAGTTTTAAAAGTGCCTTATTGACTCTTGAAAAAAGTTTAAAAGAATATCTGCTGAGTCTTCAGTCAGCAGCCTGAGAATTTAGCTTGCATTAAACTTGAAAACAGCTGTCCTCATTCTGTTCAAAGATGGCAAATCACCACTTTAAAGGTCTGTGGTTATGACAGTATGTTTTTTTTTTTAATTAGAAAAACATGTAGACATTCTTCTTGTCATGAGTTGAAAGTTAACCCATAAAGACACAGTACTACTTTTGTGGCAGTTCCCAAATTATTTTTTCTATTTAATATTTCTTAAGTAATTTATTACCATATATTATAATTATTTTATCTTCTGAATTTTGCATTTTCAGTTAAAATCAGTGATGTCTCTCTCTCTCTCTCTCTCTCTATATATATATATATATATATATATATATATATATATTCTGTATATTCACAGAATATGTGGATGTTTATAAAAGCTAGGGTTAAAGTTAAAGGTTATTTAATTTCTTAAGAAAGGGACTGTTGCAGCAACGATATGAAATAATAATTTATTAAAATAATAGCAGGTTTTAGACTAATATCCCTAATAGTTTTGAAGTAAAGGCCTTCCACAATTTTGGGTAAAGTTGCATTTCGTTGAGCTTCCACTGTTCCTCTATCATTTGACCTACATATTAGAATTTTGGTCTTCTTGGGTAACTTTCCCTCTAAAATCAGAATCTATGCTTATATTAGCTCTATCTACCTTTGGTTACTCCACAATAGGGCATTAACAGACTAATCGACGTGTCGACACGTTGACTCCCGTAGCACGAGTCAACTTAAATTTGGAGGAGTCAACAAGTCGCATGTTATTCTGTCTGTCTCTCTCTCTCTCTGCGCGTAAACACAGTCAGCTAGGGAAAGAAAGCCACAAGACGTGGCTGCTGCAGGTAAGACAGTTGTGGTGGGCAGACACACATGGCATGTGCATCTGTCACTCTCTTTTACTTCACTTTACTTCACCTTAGATGAAAAAAAAAACGGCACAGCCATCTGACGAGGCAGTCATTCGCTAATCTGCGTGATATAAGCAGCATCCGCTAGCTAACCTGAGTGAGCAGTAGCGAAGGCGCGCTCATTTTATCCAGACATGATGTGGACAGTGGTGTGCGACTTATCAGCCGCTGAATGGAATGTTCTGCACTTAATATGAAAAGGGAGGACGTGTGACAGATGTGTGGACTGTCTGGTTTTAGAGCCGTGGGTCCAGACAAAATGTGGACATATGTTCACCTACTGATGTTCAGTTAAATTTAACAGGAAACTCTTTGCTAATGTTAGCCTTTTTTTTGTTGGTGTTAAAATGCATATGCTTGTGTCTTGTCAGTGGACATTGTTAGGTTGCAGTGAACTTTAATACAAGTTGCTCATTGTTGGACAGACGTTTGTCTGTGTGTTATTGTTGTTTTTTAGCCGCGTGTCTGTGTTGTTCCAGCTGACAATGTCATGACGTCATCATGACAAGTTGACTCAACTCCGACTTTATTGACAGATAAGTCGACTTGAAAAAAACTGAAGTCGTTAATGCCCTACTCCACAAGGCACCAAATTTGGCAACAAAGCCAAAAATAGCAAAATAGTGATATATTTTAAGTGCCACAGATCATAAAGTTTAAAAGTGTCATTCCATCGTTATTTCATTAATCTTGCTATGTTCTCTATACATTGAATACATTGTGTGTTGATTCTATTTAAAAAAACAAAAAACAAAAAACGATTGCTTTGTTTCAAGCAGTTTTTGGAGGGTAGAAAAATGACACAGTCGAACAACAGAGTTTACCGGTACTTCTGTTCTTCATGGACATATGACGCAGCAATGAGGTGAGGTGTCTCTGATTGGCTCAAAATGTGTGAAAGAACACCCCCCCCCTCTCCTTACTATCCCAGAGTAGCATCCAGTTAGTTTTCATCCTGTCACTTGTTTTGAAAATGTTCAGGGAAAAAAATTATGGTTTATTTCCACAGAGCACATGAACCACTTTGCTTTGCCATTTTTGCCAAGTTGGTGTAGCAAGTTTGGCACCGTCTTCTCTTGTAGATGATTGTGCTACTTCAGATTCATTGCAATGGGGGACAGGCTTAACCCCACGTGGGTGACGCCAATGTCCACATGACGTGTAGTGGACAGACTTCTTCTGAGTCACTTGTTTTTCTGTTTTGTTTTCTATGAATGTGAAATACAGCCAGTGGAGATGACACACCACTTTCAAAGTGGTTTTCAGCAGAATGAGACCTTTAAGGGAAAAAAATTGCAATTTTGAAGTCCACGGTTCACCATGTGCATAATCAATCACATGCTTTTTACAATAGATTGCTATAGTTGTCACTTTTGTCACAAAAAAATGTTAATCTCAAAAAAAGATGAGAAACTGCATTTCCAACCAATTATTTCCATTTATTGATAGGATTAACCAATTACTTGAACAGGTATATTTTAGATTTTTGCGTTTTTGGTTGCCAATGGCTGTTTGGATGTTTTGCAGAATCTGTCCAATTGAAAAACAATTGGAACAATTAGACTGGAACAATCTACTATATATTGACCTACTGTATGTACAAGTGGTAACCACAGTTTTACATAATGTGTGATATTGTGAAGTTTTCATTTATTTGAGTGAACTTGTTATTCTTTTGTTGTGTGTTAGGTGTATCCCACCAAATTGTACACATATTCTTAGGGTGGTTCACATTGTTTAGGACCTTTGATGCAAACAGATCCAGTCAGCATTTCTGTTCCTTCATTCTACTCTACCAGTTTCTCAGGTTTGTCTTGTGTTTTTGTCTTTTCCATTCCCTCTAACACACCCACAAGAGAGCTATTAGGTCAAGGGAAAATGTTATTTTACTGTTTTGTTTCAAGTTTGGAATCAACTTGTTAGACTTGAAAATAATCTCTTTTTGTTTCTAATAAGCTCTGAACACTTACTGTAGAATTGTACTTATTCCAGAAAAAGACAATGGGAGCCTTCCTTGCTATACTCTAATTTTACACTATATCCTGTCATCTACTAGATCATCAGTGATCCATTTCTGGGTTAGGGTTAAGGTTACATGTGAGACACATTTGAACTGGTGTAGTTTCAGTTAACCCAAGTGAAACTACACCAGTTCAAATATGGCCCACATTTCTAACCCCAACAACTGGAAGACGTTTCCTATGAGGGAACATTTTTAATCCAGCACTGAATTGTAGCGTACATTTTTTTTCTTCAACTTCCATGAGTCTTAAGATCCATGAACTTTGGCCTATATGAAAAGGGTGGGTCATAAAGGAAAGGTTAAAGGTGAAATTCATCTTTTGCAAATCACTTCTTGACCAGGCTTATCATGATTTGCAGGAGGCTTATTTTATATTTCACTGAAAGTAAAATATCTAGTCACATCCCTGCCATCTACACTGCTTTGTTGAACTCTGTTCACTCTGTTGATTTATAGGACCCTTTGACCCACCATAAGTAGTGAGTTGGCAATGTCATAATCCTAATATTACCCAGAGATCTATACAGAGGAATGTATACGGGGCTTTAAAAAAATTATAAATTAAGAACGCAAAATGTAATGGCCATTAAAAGTATTACATTTGGTCAAAAGGTATTATTTTTTTAAAATAATGTATTTTTTTCCACTTTTGGACAATAAGTTGTTCCATTTTGATTAAATAATAAAAAAATACTTGTAAAGCTTGCAAACATTCATCACTAACGGCTAGATTCACAGAGCCATATAAAGCTCTTTATATGGCTCTGGTGTGTTACGAGCTTGATGTGGATGTCGTTAGACATTTGAAATCCTTCGCGTGGACACATTGCTGACTTAGCTGTAGCCACTTTTGTTCTTCAAGTTCAACTAAACTTATCCTGCCAGTTTAAAACACTCATCAGACAATACGTCATGGGGAAATGCAAGTTTGCGGAGAGTCTGCTCGAAGACCCGACCAACTGCTCGGTATGTCGAAAGGCTAGAGGCTGGAGAAATGACTTGAGGTTTCTGGCCCTTTCTTTTATATATGTATATATATATATATATATATATATATATATATATATATATATATATATATATATATATATATATATCCAGGACGTGGTAATGAGGCATCATTGACTGGCTTAGAATGCACAAAGGAACACTCCCTCCTCCCCTCTCGCTCTGTGTGTGTTTACCATCCGAGAGTAACATCCAGCTAGGTTTCGTGCTGTCGCTTCTACTGAAAACTTGCAGAAAAAAATGATGCTTTATTTCTACACAGAGCACATGAATGAGTTTGTGCCGCAATTTTTTTTTTCCAAGTTTGTGCAGCATGCTACTGTGGTGCTGTCTTTTCTTGTAGATGCTTGTGCTACTTCAGATTCACTGGTATCGAGTACCAGGTATCGAGCAGGGGCTAACTTGGGCAAAAAAGCAACCAGGGAATTTGTGCCTGACCCACGCACTCAAAACACAGTTTTCTGCCTGTGACTGATGAAACAAGTGTAGCATATATGTTATTACAAAACTACAAAGGCAAAAGTATTGTGTGAATACTATTAAAGGTCTATGTAATGTAACAGAAATTACATGGTAAAAGGATAGTGACAAGAGGTTGAGGAGCAGCTTTAGGACAGAGAAACAAAGACTGAACATTTTATTTTAAATTGGGACCATATTGAAAGTAAGACAAACAATACCGTGTAATAAACAGTGCATCAGTAAATGAATGTTCAAAATAATGGTTCAGAAATGTAACTGAACACAAAATTCAATACAACAATATTAGCCGTATTAAATACTGAACTCAACACTCAACAATACATCGATATACTAACGTGATTAATATACCAGATTAACATGAAATTATTGGATCACACTTGAAATAAATAATGTGCAATATTGTTCATAAAATTCAATCGATTAATTGTATGGATACTGAATAGTATCCATACAATAAAAAATGTCACTGCCATGACTCAAAGCTAAGCAATATGGATATTAATCTGTGAACAACTTTAAATGTACTTTAAATGTGTGTTTGCAGCTGCTATATGCAGGCATACAGCTGTTGGCAGTGATAACGTGCATTGATTGCTATTGAGAGAAAGTATCTCAAAGCAATTAGGAGGTGTCAGTTTATGTTCCATGATGGTTTTGTTATGCAAATAAATCACTCATTCAAACACATATTGTTTTGAGAAGACACACATTTTATTTTCGTAACCTCAGGAAACCTGTTAGAACTACTTTTTCTTTGACCAAAACCAGAACTGGGCTCACAGGACACTGTCGGGGGTAAGTCACTATGGGTGCACCATAGTAAAGATGGTGAACCCATACAGATTCATCTGAAAAATAGTGAACTATCCCTTTAAGATTTTCTGTCTCTCTCTCTCTCTCTCTCCCTCTCCATTTCAGTGTTTTATTAAAAAAAAAAAAGGCGGTGTACTTTATTTATTAGTTGTTTATTCATTCTTTCAAAGTTTAAAGTCATTTATTTATGACAATTTTGATGAATTGAGTTAATAAAATTTGATGTTTATGTAACCGGTGTGCGTTGTGAGTAATGTTTTTTATTTTTTATTTTTTTAAATGAGACCCGCATGTAAACAGTTGGAGGCAGTCTCCTTTTATTCTTGGCTCCTGACAGAGAGAAAATATAAGTTCCTCCGGGCAGTGTACCCCACAAAACACACCCCTTCTCCATAAAGATCCAGACAATACGACAGATAATACATTAAAAAATTTGAATGTGACATACCTGACAGACAGAAAAATTTAAGTTTGAAGTAGCCAATTCACCCAAAATAACATTTTTAGAAGCCAAAATGGGAATTTTCCCCAACTACATGGCTGCTTACCTGCTCCATGAAGATCTGGAACATCAGGGAAGAGGCGTGAAAAAGGTGTGAAAATGCCAAATATAGTGGGCGGTGTCGCACTAAAAAGTGCACGCTGAGAACGGACTAAATCTAAGAGGTTCCACATACTGACTGGAAGGCTCAATCTGTCAGGTATTAACTAAAAACCAATTAAAATTTTGTGTAATTCTAATAACAATCGTCCCACGTTGCTGCAAAATAATTGACCCCATTACATTTACTCAGAAAATGAAATAAATGTCCAAATGTGTAATATTTTCTCTAAATCTATTCTTGTGTAGTGTTAGTAGCTATTGCGTAATGGTTGGGAGTTAGTCTTCGCAACGTTGCAAATTGGAATCCCATACCATTCCATGGCTTAAGTGCCCTTTTAACAAGGCACCCCACCTCACATTATGCCAGTTACTGTACAGGGACTGTAATTAATCCCCTGTAGCTAAATAAGTCTCATTGGATAATGCTAAGCATAATGTAATGTTGGATGTCAAAATCTGCCTACATATCACAAAAGTTTTCTGATTCATTCTGGTTAATTGACTCGTGTTGTGAAGGTTGTAAAAAGAAGTATAAAGTTAGTAAATAAAAAGGTATTAAGTGGTAGTAAATTTAACTTAAATATTACTGTATATACTGTGGTATAGACACTTAAACAGATATCTGTGATATAAACACAGATATCCTGGAAAAAAAAGGTGAGATAGTGATATTACCTATTTTCCACCATTTTCTGATTTCCACAGCCAAGCCAAATGAGTAACAGAAGTGAGACAGGCTGGATTCAAAGGGGCAGTGCCACAGTGCTGCATATCGTGCATATATGGAGGCACTGAAATAGATTGGGGTGGGTGCCACAGCTAAATGCCATGGGCCCTGCAGCTTTGTGATGTAGTGTCATGTAGATTCAGCATCCCTGGCACCAAGCCATGGCACCTTACAGCACCAGTGGCACATATGTAGATGCAGCAACCCTGGCACAAAGCTGTGGCACCCATGGAGGCTACTGCAGAATCCATGCCAGTGCCTCCATATATACCCTGCTGTCTCTCTGGCACAGGGGTTGCCGTCATCGAAACATCACACAAGGTATTCTTTTTACATAGTGTACCATAATGATGATTCCACCTTTATCACAGTTCTGTTACTACAACAAAGGTGGGACCAAATAATCCCACCATTTTGTTTCCACAGATTCTGGGATAAACATAACATGTTTATGTGAGATGAATGAATGAATGAATCAATGAAATATTCCAGTGAGATACTCATTAGGATGGCTAATGATAATGAGCTAATCCAGATTCTAGCGGAGTTCACAATGTATCTGGCTGTGTACTTGACTCCAGTCCTTTGTGAAAAGTTCACAAAGGACTGGAGTCAAGTACATGTGACAAATGTTTATATGGTTAATTTTTTTCCCCCTTCATGTCACTATTGAACAGTTTCTCCTGTGTATCCAGGCTGTGGATGGGGCCAGTATTCACAGTGGGCCAGTGTGGCCTTACTTTACCTGCGGAGTGATGGATGAAAAAGTCCCAGTCACTGCTCTGTATGCTGCTGTTTTTGTTCTGTACTTTGGCTTGGGGAGGACCTTTATTCTGTCCTCCAGGGTAAACAAGAATGAAAGGATCTCCTGCCAAGGGAAAGTCTTCAGCCTTTGATTAATTGTCAAATTATCTCTGATGAAACACACTGAGCTGTAAAACCAGTGTCTGGAGTTTTTTTGGCATTCACACTGAAAGCAAACAAATAAATCTCTTCTCAAAGAAGCCAGTATGCAGAGTAAATTAATTTGAATTTACAGAAGGTGATGAAATGGACCCAAAGACGCCTTTAGGAATTTCTATATGAGGCAGTCGTTTTCTTGGTGAAGAGACTAAAGTCAATATTTGTTGACACAAATCACTGACCACTGAATTTTTTTATGTATGTATATATGCTATAGTCTATATAAACAGTATATATATTAAAATACATACAAATGGAAGAGTGAGGGGTGAATTCATAAACTATGTATTAGGGGTGGCTGTTGGTAGAGCGGGTCATTCAATGATTGAGGGGTTGGTGTTTTGCATCCCGCCTTTGGCTGTCCACATGTCAAAGTGTCCTTGGGCAAGACACTAAACCCTAAGTTGCTCCCAGTAGGGACAGACAGCGCTAGTGTATCAGCAGCAGCCGCCTACTGATGTATGAGTGTGTGGGTGAAGGTGAGGAATTATAAAGCACTTTGGGCACCCGCTGGTGTATAAAATGCGCTATATAAGTACAGTCCATTTACCACTTACTTCTTGTATATTTCTTATCAAGTACAACTATATTACAGCTGTTTGTCTGGGAAAATATGTTTTACTTATTTAACAGAAGCTCAGACAGTCCTGTAAACAATAATTGCTTTGAAGATGATAATTAAAACATGTCTAAAATGTCTCTGTCTTGCTTTCGCTATTTCAGCAGTGGTTTGATTTTTCAGGTCATGAGGTTGCCTTTGGATTTTTAGTAGACTAATTAATAACCTTTCTTTTTCTGATTTGGGTCACAGGTAGATGATTGAAATTCACCAATCAGAGAGCTGCATGTGTAAAACCAAGGTAGTCAGCAATGGAGCCCTGGCCTGCAGTGGCCTGGGTCCTACTGCTGACCATTATCCTGGATCTGCTGAAGACTACCTATACAAGAGACTTCACTAACAAAGACATCATCTACCTCCACCCATCAAGTAAGTATAAGCATAAGTAACCTTAAAAAAGCAGGTGTATTATTTGAATGCTTAAAATGGTAAATGGACTGGATTTATATAGCGCTTTTCCACCTTCATGGTGCTCAAAGCGCTTTACATTAGTTCTCATTCACACACCAGTAGGTTTCTAAGGTCTACTGTCCTACTGGGGGCCTAAGTCAGGGTTCAGTGTCTTGCCCAAGGACACTTCGACATGTGGACAGCCAGAGCCAGGACGCGAACCGCCAACTTCTCGGTCATTGGGCGACCCACTCTACCAACTGAACCACAGCCCACAGCTGCTTAACTGTGGCATCACAGCACAGTGTGGCATTCCAAACCTGTAAAAAGTTTTATACTCCAAGACTCTAATATGAGGGATGCTCTTATATGCTTGGAACATATGATGTACTGCTGTAGATTAAACTAACAAAATGAACATGCTCTTTTTAAGTTAAATTTTGTATTGCCTGGAGTTTTAATGTCACAATAAACACTTCACCTCAGTTATATAAATAAAAAGGTAGAGATAAAAACCAAACCATCATCCTTTGTCTAGACCTATGTGATTACTCATGTGTCATGCACATCATGGAGATGTCAGTGATGTTACTGAATCACAGTCCTTTTATAGTAAAATATGTAATAATAGTTTTAAAAAGTAAAAAAAGAAAAAAGTAGCATTTCCAACACTATAATCTGATCAACAAAATCTTGTTCCAAGACATGATGGTAACATTAACTAGCTCATCAAACAAAGATTAAAGAAAAAGAAGCACTCTTTCTTATTTGGAGTTTTTGTTCACTCTGAGAAAATCATCCTCATCATTGGTCAGTTGTGACACAATCAATCACAAATCTGGTCCATGACAGACGTTCTGCAGCCAGCACAGCAATGGTATCCGAGCTCAGGTCACCAACCAAAGTTTTCCAACCATATAGGAGCACCGACACACAGGTGACATTAAACAGCTTGATCTTTGTAGCTGTAGGGAAGGTTGAGTTTCTCCAGATCTTTTGGAATTTTCAGAAAGCAGCCCATGCAAGTACCCTTTGTCTGGCCAAGTCGTTCTTACTGGATGCCATCATAAGTCCAAGATATTTAAAGTTGGTTACATGCTTAATAGGCTGACCATACACTTGCAGTGGTCGCTGTGGATCACAGTTGAAAGTCATGTATTGGGTTTTGGGTACACTTATGATGAGGCCTAGTTGTTGGCCTGCAGTTATAGTTCTGGTGGATGACTCCAGCAGGGCGACATCATCTGCAAAGTTTAAACCATTTAGGGAAAATATGCCAACCATTCTTGGCTTATTAAATCCTTTGTTGGCAAAGAAAACTCTGTCATTTAATACCACAGCATTTGTTAGTGTATTTCTTGAGACCAAGTGATGAGTTTTTCTTGATCAAATTGGAGTTATTCCACAAGAGCAATATGAGCTGAGACTCAGGAGCGGGCCCGGATCTAGGCATAGGCAAGGGGGGGCAATGCCCCCCTAAATTTTACGCCTGCCCCCCCAAACGCGATGCCGCACTTGCCCCTATCAAACCTACCAAATGCGATGACAAGGAAAAAAATCCCACATGCTTTACATACAGCAGCCAAAGATATTCGCGCTGTTCTCTCCTGAATCTCTTCTGATTGGTAGATGCAAAGGGAGGGAGTGGCCTCTCTCTGACTCCCTTGGCTTCAGTTCTGTCACTTTCTCACACCAGTTTGACCTGACCGTCATAGAGACATAGACTCATTCACCGCAGCGATTTGGCTTTTTTTCTTCCACTTATCTCTCCTCTACCGATCACGATGCGCAGATTTCTGGTTGCTAAAGCTAAACCTAACACTAGTATTTGTGACAATGCTACTGTATTAGCAACAGAAGCTCCGACTCAGAGTTTCATCTGCCGTGAGAGTCCTTATGTTCCCACCGCTCAACCCGCTCCTCCTGCAGCAGTAGTGACACATTCACTACCCAGCAGCAGCTCGTCACCGTCGGGTGATTGCTTCCCTACTTGCTACAGGCTGTAACCCCTGTGCCCCACAGCCCCAGTCTAGTTGCACAAGCACCATAACCCCCGCTGTCTCCAGCCCAGAAACCTCTCCACCATTTTCCAATATCTTCAGCTTTCCTCAGCTCCATCGCATGTATGTGGCATCCACTGTGATTGGGATATCCTCTGCTTCATGCGAGAGCTCTTTCTCTACTTTGTCTCGTGTCCTTACCCCCTTACGCTGCACTATGTTACACAAGAGAAAAAGAGATTTAGTTATTTTGGCTCATGAGAAGGCTATAACAAAAGGACTAAACATGGATAAATTTGTTAGGGTGTTTGTACAGAAAAACAGACGGATGATCCTAAAGTGATAGAAATAAGCTATGAACAAGAACACAAACAGACTGTAATTAAAGAAAATGACAAAGAAATACATGAAAGGATAAAACGTAAGAACAATTAGACAAAAATAACAATAAGAAAAATCCTAAAAGTTGCTATAGGGTATATGAAAATGACATAAAAGACAAAAAAAAAAAATACACAGACATTTAAAAGATATGTTATAAATAAATGATAAAGCAATGCATAAAAGGATACAAAGAACAAAAAATGAAAAGAAAAAATACAAAAACTAAAAAATACAACTAAAAAAATTCCTAAAAAGTTGCTATAAGCTGTGAAAACAACAAAAAAGACAAAAAATATACAGAACATGTTGAAATAAAATATGTTCTGTCAATAAATGAATGACAAAGGAATACACAAAATAGGATAAAAAGAAAAAAATACAAAACTACAAAAACACACAAAAAAAAACAAACCAAACCAAACAAAAAACTAAACAAAATTTAAAAAAAGAGTAATGCAGCCACAAAAGGGACACAAGCCAGTGTCCTATTTGTGCCAGTCTCAAGCCCGGATAAATACAGAGGGTAGTGCCAGGCATGGCATCCAAATCCAATATAAAACCTATAATACAAATCAAATTGATATAGATATGGATTGATTAACTGATGACGGCATAGTTAGCATTGTTTTCTGTGCTTTTAAGGGTTTGGGTAGGATTTGACACCCCCAGTTCATGCCCCTCCTGCCAAACCACATGCCCCTCCAAGTGGGCAGAGCTAGATCCGGCCCTGCTCAGGAGGTAAAGCAAATTGTCCAAAAACCAGAGGGTTGACAGTTCAAAACCTGCTCTGTCCTAGTCCTGCCATGTGGTCTTGTGTCCTTGGGCGATACACTTAACCCGTCTTGGAATTGGAAGCCACAATTCCTGCGTCACAGCAGCTATGGCTACGATAGGTTACTGTACAATGACTGTTTCAGTAGTTGACTAGTTATATTATGAACGGCAAAACCCCCCAAACAATGGCTTTTATTTACATTTATTGAAGCAAAAAAATTGCATTTTCTTTCCTTGAACAAGAGCATTTTGTGCATTCAAAGTTTGTGAATGCATAACAAAGTTTGTTCTACAAATATCGCACACAGCAATAAGTTAATTTCTTTCTCGTAGACAAAAGTGTATTTTGTGCATAACAATTGCAAAGCCTAAATAGTTGTTAAGTAAACATTTTTCTTGAAGAAAAGTGCATGATGGCACCTGCCAGTGTCTGAATATATCTGTCAAGTAGTCGACTACTAGTCATTGCATCCCTAAATTACAGATGTAGTTTACCACCACAAGCGTGTTAATGAATAATCAGAATTGGCATCAGAATATTTTATTAATCCCAGTATGAAATTATTCAAACTGATTTAATGTAAAGGGTTTTGTGTACTGAGGAAAGCACTATCAATGTGCAATCCCTTATATAATATACATCTAGTGCAGGGGTCTCAAACAAATTTTCTTCAGGGCCACATTCAGCCTGATTTCACCTTCAGTGGGCTGGAGCAGTAAAATAGGACCATAAATAACCTATAAATAATGACAACTCGAAATATATATATATTTTTTTAGTAGGAAAAAAATAATTAAATTATAAAAATACGTACTTTTATGAACTATCCAAACAAAAAGGATGTGAATAACTTAAAAAACTGAAAATTCTGGAGAAAAACAACTGCAATGTTTACACTATTCTGCCTCAAATTGTCATTTCTATGTATACATTTTGGATCAGATCTACAAAGACTCTAAACACTTAGTAACAGAAGCAAAACATGGTCCAAATTGTGTTGAATTTTCTTTAGACATTTTTCACATTTTATTGTTACAGGATAGTTTTGTAAATATAAATATTTTCCAGATTTAACGTCATTTTTTGCACTATAACAAAGACAAAAATTTAAAGTTGTCATTATTTATGGGCATAATGTAATATCATTTGTATTTATTTATTGTGTGTGTGTAGATCATTACGTAATTATTTGACTATCCATCATATTGGTCTGTATGTGGAACCTGAAATAAAATGTCTTCCATAGCCTTGGCTCTGGAATTTTTGCACTTTGCAAATTCATCCCAGGGCTGCATTGGAACATTTGATGGGCCGCATTTGCCCCCCAGGCCGCATGTTTGAGACCCCTGGTCTAGTGTATCTGCATATGATAGTTAAAACATAATTTGTCTCTTGCTCTAGTGTCCAGTCCAGCAGTAAATTTAATGTTGAGACATGTCCACAGGTGTAGACACACTGTAACCATACTTGATATCATAGGTCAGAGTTCTGTCAGGATTTGGAGATGCAGCCAGATTTCAAGGGAAGTAATGTAATGCGTTCTGGTCAAAGGGAGATCAAGCTAACTGGCAGGCTTTGTTTAGCTTAATGAAGTTTTGTCTGAGTTCCAGACCTGCAGCTGTCACATAGGGTGAGGCTATGTGTAGGGGAGGGGGCTTATCAGATTGATGCCATGGTGCCTAATTGGAAAACAAATAGGACTTCCTTTTGATCCCAGCAGATGGTCTGTATTGTGATTGTCCTTCTAATGTTCAGGTTTTTCACTGAGACAGGCCCGGTGCAGGGCACAATGGACCACTATAATGAAATTGTCTGTTCCTCTTTTGCATGTACATGGCTAGATATTTAAAACCTAGCCATGCTAACATACGAAAGCATGGCAAATAGAATGATGATCTGATAAATCAATACCAGCTAACTACTATAAACACATTGTCTTTTCTATGTTTAGTATTAAAAGCTGAACATTTTTGCTCAGGAGATATGCTTGTTTTTGTCCCTTTTTTTCAGCCACTCCTTTTCCAGGTGGATTCAAGTGTTTTACATGTGAGGATACACAAGACAATTTTGAGTGCAATCGCTGGGCACCAGATGTGTATTGCCCACGAGGTAAGATTCTTCTGGCACAACATATTCATGTTTAGGTTGTTTATATATGTCTATGTTCACTTATTAACCTCCAAAATGGCCAGTCAATCTGTAACATAAAGGTTATTCTATGTCAAATCATCCAGAAAAACAGGCATTTCCCAGGTCACCCACTCAGAAAATTCTCAAAAAAATCATATAGGTCTCTGTTATGATCTTATGAAATACTACCAAGTTTTAGTTTTGCGATTTTTGGCTTTTCGGCCACCTTTGGAGCCATAATGTGAAGCAACCAAGGTAGGTAGAGCTAATCTAAACATAGATTATGATTGTAGGGGAAAAGTTAGCCAGGGAGACCAAAAATCGAATATGTAGGTCAAATGATAGAGGAGCAGTGGAAGCTCAAATTTGAAGAAACACAACTTTGTCAAAAAAAAATAAAAAAAATTTGGAAGGCCTTTACTTCAAAACCATTAGGTCTATCTAAATCTAAAAAACGATCTAAAACTTTGTATTATTTCATAAATCCATAAGAAGACCCTATTAGAGGTTGACCAACACGGGTTTTCCTAAAGCCAATGCCGATACCGATATTATATATTTAGCTATATGCTATATTATACCTATATTATTACCTATAATATATTATTACTTCTGAATATAGCTTTATGCTATATTTAGAGGTCAGGGTCAGTGGATGGCCGATATGAGCAGCCGATTTTTTGGGCTGATGTGCTATCGTATTGTCCTCAATTGGCATGCTTAAATATCATACTAATTAGAGGATGCACTTGTCTTGTCTGCAGATGTGCCTGACTTAAAATCGGCATGACCAAATAATTAAATTGGCCGATGCCGATTGATTAAAAAATAGCTAAAATCGGCCAAATAAAATGGCTGGCCGATCGATTGGTCAGCCTCTAGAAGCTATACGATTTTTTTCTGTGGGGCATCTGGGAGGGTCTGGATGCTTTGACACAGAATGACCTATAAGTAATATCAGAAACAACAGCAACATCATTGGATTCAGCCTCATGTGCGCTCTAAAACCCTGTTCAATCCATGTCTGATGTCTGTCCTCTCACATTTTTGGCTTCTGAAAGGCCACAAATATGACACCCCTTCTTAAACTTACCCCAAAAGCTATCTGCTCAATTCAAAGCTACCTAGTGTCTCTTTAATGGTTCTATACAGTGGTGACAATGTGGCCTACCACCTACTGTTACAATAGAAATGTAGATCATCCAGTAGATCCCAGCACAATATAGATTCTGCATTTTACAGAAGACATTTTACATAAACATGACTAAATATTATGTATAGAACCTTTAATGGTTTATTTTACAACTACCAGTTTTAGATGAGTATTGCAGTGACTTTCTATGTATGACCCGCTTTATCCTCACTGGGGTCGCGGGGGTCTAAGGGGGCCTAATCCAGCTACAACAGGCTCATAGCAGGGCTGAACATATATAGACAAACAATCAGTCTCACATTCACAAACAGTTGGTTTGTTGGTTAAAAAGTCCTGTAGTGTTTCTAGAGGACTAGACATTACTGAACACATTTATAGCAGGCTCTTAATAGCATCTCCTGCTCCTGCTCATATAAACATCCTCTTTGTTTGAGTTTGTAAGTGTGGCCAAACCTTTTGGAATGTGCTGTGTAATGATGAATAACTGGCATTCGCCCATGCATTTAGTAGTTTTGCATGACACCAGTGAATCTAAATATAGGGACTTGAAGGCTACAGCTAGTCCACCTGAAAGAACATCAGTTGTAAGCTGGCTTTCATGAAAAGCAAATGTGTATTTATAGCATAGAATCAATTTCCACCTCTTTTCAGAGGCCAAATACTGTTACACACGGCACACGATGGACAGGGATGGAGAGAGTGTGTCAGTCACCAAACGGTGTGTGGCCCTGGACGACTGTCTTTCCACCGGATGCACTGAGATGGACCATGAAGGAAACACGGTAGGGAGTATGGAAAGTCACTCAGCATTAAAGTACATCTCTTGGTGTTCTTAATTAATACAGTTGTATATAGCTTTAAAGGAGTTATTCCATCATTATTTCATTAATATTGCTGTGTTCTCCATTGTTATTGAATACATTGTGTGGTTCTATTTTTAAAAAATGAACATCTGGATTGCTTTGTTTCAAACGGTTTTTGAGGGTAAAAAAATTACTTGAGTTCGAACAACAGAGTTTACTGGTACTTCCGCATACATATCCATGACACGGTGATGAGGTGTCTCTGATTGGCTCAGAAAGCATGAAGGAACACTTCCCCCTCCCCTCTGGCTCTGTGTCTGTTTACCATACCAGAGTAGAATCTAGCTAGGTTTCGTGCCGTCGCTTGTTTTGAGAACCCACAGGGGGGAAAAAAAGTCTATTTCCACAGAGAACACATGAATGACTTTCCCCCACCTTTTTTTTTTCAAGTTTGTGCAGCAGCTATTGTCGCGCCGTCTTCTCTTGTAGATGCTAATGCTACTTCAGATTCACTGCAATGGGGGACGGGCTTAACCCCATGTGGGTGACGCCAATGTCCTTGTGACGTGTAGTGGACAGGCTTTTCTGAGTCACTCATTTCTCTTTGTTGTTTTCTATGAATGGGAAATACAGCGAGTGGAGGGGACACAGCATACGCAGCATGTGTTGGTAACTCGGGGTGACCCATCAGATTCCTAAAGGAGCATGGAAAAGTGATTTATGACAGATGTGAAGTGAAAAGATGAAAAGAGCATCAAATCACATATTGTTGTGTTCTGAGATACACCTGATGGTGTGACCTGCTCTTCAGTGACCGCCCTGGGATCATCAGGTGTCTTAGGTGTAAATTAATATGGTCTGCATTTGGCAGTTTGTTGTTGTCAAATATGCAATTATTTTGAGCAATAGATTTATTTTTCCTCTGCCCTGTTTCACTATAAAAGACTTTATTGCATTTCATCATTGAGGCATGAATTGTTTCATTTTTATTTATTTTATATTTATTTATATATTTTTCCCTTTATAAGATATATGTATATATATATATATATATATATATATATATATATATATATATATATATATTTTTTTTTTTTTAAACCTGTCATGTCCTTCGCCCTTAACAGTCAGTTAAGGGCGAAGTATGTATGACTCCTTTTGGTGCTAATGCTAATTAGCATTGCCAAGGGAAACTTCATGTATGAGGCTCAGCTTGGTTTAATACTGACTTTATTATGGGTTTGGATTAAACCACATTTTGATGCCGGGGTGAAAGAGAGGAGAAAAAACTCTTTTTATTTAGCAAGGTACACATGACAGAAGGGAAAGAGCCATGAAGGAGTTATCAAACTGCCAAGAGGTTAAATCAAAGATGACCTGAAACCTCCAACTAAAAGGATTCACCCAATTCCCAGCGCACTTAAACGTGTTGCCCCGCATCAGTCCACATTGTCACCTGTGTTGGCTCTGATCCTGAAGTCACTAATGTTGAGAGTGTAGTAGAATATGTAAGGTTCCCACATGTCTCAGAGGCTCTTTACAAAATTGTGGTGTCCAGACTAGCATCAGAAGGTGTCCTGCCCAGATGCCCTTCACTCAACTCCCACAAATATTACACTGAATGATCTTCAGATTCTACCTGTGCTTTTCACTGTTCAGGACACTGGGGAGTGCACAGTATTTCCTCTGTGTGTGGTGTTGATACTTCTCAAACTTTAAACAATAAATGTGCGATACTGTCCTGGTTTGACTATAAATGTAAATGCTTATGGAACTAAGAATTCAGTGTGGTGACATTCTACAAGACCTCAATATATGTCCTTCAATTTCTTGTATATGCAGTTGGTTAAAGTTTTTTTTCACACAGTTTGTTCACTAAACCAAAACATGTAGTTTTCCTTTTACACTAGTTCTTTGATTAAAAACATTTCCCTCCTGCTGACGCTCTGGTCTGTTTCCATTCCTGCCAGAAACATCTTATTAAATTTACACATTTGTCAGATTAGAGTGACAAGCTGCATTTCTGGTTTTAGGAGAATACGTGTTGTCATTAGTTCGTTTACAGCCCTGTGTTAATGTCACTGAAAATTGAGCGCCTGTGGCTCAGTTGGTAGAGCGGGTCGCCCAATGACAGAGTTTGGCGGTTCGCTTCCCACCTCTGGCTGTCCACATATCAAAGTGTCCTTGGGCAAGACACTGAACCCTGACTTAGGCCCCCGGTAGGATTGACCTTAGACCCTAGAAACCTACTGGTGTATGTGTGAATGGGTGAATGTAAAGCGCTTTGAGCACCATGAAGGTGGGAAAGCGCTATAAAAGTGCAGACCATTTACCATTTGAAATTAGTTGATAGCATCTGTGCTCACATATGCGACCTCCAGACCAAGTCAATCCTGTTTGTATTTCGTGGGTAATTTATTCTGTTCACCATGTTAGAGATGCAATAGGTAAGATTTTAGAGTGCTTTTGTGAAGTTTGTCTCAGAGACAATTTTATACAAAGAGTTGGTTGCCTGTTGATATTTCCTAATTATGTTTCAAAGCTTGTAACTTCCTCAATCATTAATTCATAATAAGCACCTGAAGACTAGCTTCTGTGACAACAGGTGTGTTTATTCCATGACCAATAAAGACAAAATCACACTCATCCAGGTGGGTTTTGCTTTGCTTACCAATGAATACATGTGTGTAGAACTGTAGAACTTTTTCAAATAAATTCTCATGACTGATCAGATATGTTCTGTCTTACCAGATATTCTGATAAAGTGTAAAACTGTCTCATAAAAACTTTCTTGTATGACCAGTGATGTAGGACTTATTATTCCAAATGATTAATCCCATCTGTTTTTTGGTAATGTGTAACATATCCTGCAGCTAACCCGCCGATGACTTATAACAGCATAGAGTATTTGCTCCAAACCGTTTTCTTTTTCTTTTGTCTCTTTTTTGCAAATGTGCACAATATTAAACATGTTTACCTTACAACTGGAGTTAGCTAGCATCAACAAATGACCAGCTACCACCACAACACAAACTCCAAGACAAATCTTATGTAAATACACTGCCCGTTTAAAAAAAAAAGTTGCACATGCAATATTTCACTGCACCACCTTTGGTTTTGATTACAGGAGACTGATACTCAATTGAACTAAGCTAACAGTTCAGATCCTTCCATGCGTAAATACTTTAGTGGGTAATAATGCTTCAGATGGAACAAGTTATTTAATCTGATGCAGTAAGTGTCCTCTCATGTCTGTAATGTTGAATAGATTGGATACAACCAGGATTGATCAGGGTCATCAGGCTTGTGAGAGAATAAATACTTCAGGGACCATGAGACATCATTTTCACACAAAAATTTGCCTCCAAAAAGTCCAGACTCTAATCATCATCGTCATCATCACTAATCAAAAATTAATGCAACTATAGATGAAAAAAAAGACAATAAACCTTATTGTGATACATGTAGCCTGTAACAAAAAAAGTCAAAGTAAATGTCTCCTGTAATCAAAACCAAAGGTGGTGCAGTCAAATACTGCATGTGCAACTTTATACTGCATCAAAGGGTTAATGCAGTATAATGCTAATGTGAATGGTTCAGTCAAGCTGCATTAGCATATTAATGCTAATTTGTGTGCTAACACTGGTGTTGTGTATGTTCCTGTCAAGGTATGCACATCCTGCTGTGAAGGAAACATCTGTAACCTGTCAGTGCCATGGAACAGAACAGATGCCATGTTCACAACGTCATCACCACTCAGCAGTACCGTGGGCATTTCACAGACCTACACACTAACTCTTCTACTCATCTCTGGTTCTGTCATCAGTTCCACTGGTATTTAAAACATGATGTCAGGTAATTGGAGGCATACTGGAAAGGGAAAGTTTTCCTCTGTGGATTATACTCTGACATAAAGCAGTTTGGAGTGCCAGTCACCTTCTGAGCCGCTTTAGCCTCACTGGGGTTACGGACTAACTGATTAATCTGACAGTGCATGTGTTTGGATGGTGGGAAGAAGCATGAGTACCCGGAGAAAACCCACACCGAGACACAAGGAGAACATGCAACGCCACACAGAAAGATCCCTGGTTGGAATCAAACCCTTCTTGGTATGAGACGACAGTGCTATTCACTTGCACCACCAATTTGGACTGGATTTTTTTTTTTTTCAAATTATGAAATCAGAACATGTATGATGTGAAGCAACAAAAAGTGGGTGTACATAAATATAGAAGCATAATATTGACAATATAACTGAGCACTTATCACTGGATATGTTTCAATAGGAGTGGGACAAAAAAAGGATGTCGTGAACAATTGAAAAGTTATCAACCACAAAATAATGTGGTTTATTCCATAAAACATGGATTAAATTAATGTTTGATGCTATTTTCTCATCATAAAGGGACATTACAAAGACCTGGGCTCAATTGAAGAAAATAAGAGAGGCATGTGTAGACCTGTACCCATGGACTTCTTGTAACTTTGATAAAGATGAAAGGATATTTAGTGGTTAAATCTTAATAAAGCATCATGGGACAATGAAGCTAAAGTATTAAAACTATGCATCATACCAGCTGTAGGGAAGTAAACAAAGAGCTACAACCACTTAGTTTGTAAAAATAAACTGTTTTTCTAAAATGTGACTTTGGAAAATAAAATCCTCATAACTCCAGTCTTGTAGAGTCGGCAAGGAATGCTACAAGGGACTCACTGAAAAAACAAAGCAAAAATGGTCATGTGGCAGACAAAAAACTGCAAATGGCCCAACATTGTGTTTGGTAAAGCGAACATGGAAATGACAATTGCTTAGAGAGAACTTTTTTTTCTTCTTTTGCTTTACTCTTTGGTTTTATTGCAGTTGAAGGGGCATTACTGTCACTGTGTGCACCAGAATAACAAGCCCAGAACTGACAAAAAGTGTGACTCCAATCACCAGCGTTCACATTTTTTGTTCACTTTGATGCAATCTGACACTTCCCTGCAAGATGTCACAAATATCACACACTGAACATGTTCTTTAGTTGAAAAACTATGAAAATGGCCTCACTGACTTAGTCTTGGTGGATGTTAACTGGATATATTTTCTTAAAATGTGGTTACTTCTTTCGTATTTATTACTTTTTTGATATTCCTCCTCCACACTACACATCAGTGGTCACCTGTTGGTTTGATGACAGTTTGTGTGTTTTACTAGAACCAATAATAAACCATTGATGAATGAATTGATTTGCATTAAAATACACACTATATATAAGTAAAGTTACTACATATTTTGAAGTAACTCCTGCCCTTCATCGACCACCCATGTCCACTGGCCTCATATAGTATATAGTATAATTTTTTCAGCTCAGTCAAAGGCTTGTTTTGATTCTAATCAGGTTGTAGCTCCTTACTTCTCCTGCTATAGCTGAGGCGATTTAGGAATAGTGTACGAAAATATACATAAGCCTTTACTGTTCTGATCAAAATGTTGGCAGATATGAAAAAGAACAGAAATGTTAAAAGTCCAGGAGAATTCAAACAGCACACATTAAATATACCATTAATACTCACTAACAAGTTTGAAGAAAGAACCACAAGCTATAGGACTATGAAAAAATCACTTATGGACCAAAGCTGACTCTTCATCTCAAGAAAATAACCTGATAATTTTCTTTTTAATAAACTCACTGCCAGACTGGACCACGTAAACCCCTTCAGGTATATTAAACGTATATTAAACTCCATGTTTGGTTTGGAAAAATAACAAGAAAAGAGTTATTTCTTTTAGGACCGACTGACCCATGTTCAACTGCTGTTCACATGTCTATAATAATCTGGTGCAGATGAAGAGCTGTTCTTTGCTCTCGAGACAGTTTTTGTATTTTTAGAACTTGATCTTGCATGCGTGACTTGCTATCTATGTTGCCTGTCATTGAATTGATTTTGTGTTTTTAATATCAGCCACGAGAAAACTTGATGTGAAGGCTCAATAAGGACAGATGTGAACATACTGCTATTATTTGACTTCAATATTATTTAAATAACTTTCCATTTCATATTTCTACACACTTTGAATCATCCTTTCTCTTGTCTTCCAGTTTTACCTTTTTCTGTCCGTTAACCACTGAACAACTAAATGCCTGTTACATGGAAATGTCAATTTTTCCTTTGTCTGAATTGTTTCTAAAATGTGTGTCACTTTATTTTCTACATTTACAAAGAAAAAAACACAATGTGAATACCCTTACAGTAGCTGCAGTTAAAACTAATAGGTAGAAATTAGTTATAGCTACATTAATTTTATATTGCCAATTTGTTTGCCAACTAATGCTAATTAATACCAGCTAGTTTTGGACACAGCTATAAAGAAAAGGGCTGTGTGTTTAATATATTTTTAACTATAAGTTCAGGAAGATAAGTATAACACAACAGAGCTGTAAAAGTGGAATGAGTAGATGAGGTTTGTGTTCATTTGATAACCTCTTATTTAGTCTTCATTAAGATACAGAAAAGTAGCCCATCGAAATTCACACGTGGGGTATTTTATTTTATATATATATATATATATATATATATATATATATATATATATATATATATATATATATATATATATATATATATATATATATATATATATATATATATATATGGGTGAAATAAATGTAGAATTTTAACATTATTAGACTTCATTATTTACATGTGTATATTATAGCTTACAAATACACAAAATATTTAATAATAGGTGGAATATTATTAAAATTGTACATTTACATACTTAAGACATTTCAGGTTGTTCATATTTGTTCTGGTTATAGAGGTTTTTTTGCCAAATTGTACTTTGTCTTAGTGTAAGTAAATTTAAAAAATTACATTTACACGCAGAAAATGTTTGACTTATGAATATTATTAGTATTTATGACAGTGAATTGGTCTGTATGTAGAACCTCAACTAAAATGATTGATATCTTAGTCAATAAATAAAATTTAAAATTTAATTAGTGTAATTTTTACATTTAGCAAATTCATCCAAATGGCCAGGCTGGACCCTTTCCCCAGATTTGGCCCTGGACCGCATGTGTATTAAACTATAAGCAAATAGACACTGACGGACACTGATGTGGATTGAAAGCAGAGCCTCTGTACACCACACTGGTATTCATCCAACACTAAGCTGCCCTTTGAACTACAGCCAATGAAATTTGTGTATTTTTATTCCATAACAACAGATCCTCTTGCTATTTTCCACTTGCAGTGCCAGAGTTGTCAGTGTCGTAATTACCTATGACACTTCCCTCATCCATCACTCAGTGGTGTGCCTGTTATGCCAGAGAATTATGCTGTGTTTGCATTTGTGTGTGCTTTAGGACTTGAAATTTGTTCAGGCTGGTGGTCCCAGACTGAGTGGAGGCGGTTCACTTCCTTTCCACTGTCCCTGTCTCTGTTCACATCTTTTCTTATCTCACTGCTGTAAAAGCATGAACCCAGGCAGAGGCCTCGAGGAACGGCTCACCATCATGATTAATACACCATGATTGTTTTTTTCTTTGTATTTAATGTTGGGGTTGGTCTACCAGCTGTCGTAAATTGTTTTATGATAATAGTTCAAGGGCTAAAAGGTGTTGGACTTTCTGAACACTATTTGATAGATGGAGGCTTTCAACAGAACTTTAAAGAAAAAATATGCTTCACATTTTGCCTTTATTGACTTCTCATAAACTTTTTGAAAGAATGTGAAACCTAACGCTAGTACAAAACTGTTGCATGTCAGTCTTGTGCCAACTTGTGTTATTTATACAGTACTTGTGCCACTTGTATGTAAATATACAGTATCTTTACAGTAAATCAATGTGTCATTTTAACTGTGAGCATCAACTAAAACTATTAATAACCTTAAAATGTTCCTGGCTGTTTATACTTGCTGTTTTGCTTTACTTTTTCCACTGATGGTGAAAAATAAAGCTGCCACTTTCTTCTCCGTGGTGACCACACACCTCTTCATCTGACTGGTGTTTACTTACTCAATCAGCTGAAGCAGCTGTATTTTCAGATAAGGGTTTCCTGTAACAGGATGTTACTGACCTGGTGCATGTTCTTAAAGGGAAAAAAAACATGATGGTGAGTATTTGTGATGTGGACAGTGGTGTATCAAGGGGTACAGGGATACCAATCATACTTTATAATCATAAGAAAATACAAACAAAGATTACATTGTAGAAGATCAGAGGTTTCAGGACCTGACAGACCCTGACTTACCCCAAACAAAAGACTTACTGTAGAATTTCCTCAGAACTAACATAAGTTAATTAAAGAATTAGTTTGTCAGACTGGAAGACTCCACGCTGTCCAGGCGTGCGCCTAGTCCTTTGTTAGAATGTCGCGTGTTTACTATAACACTCGTCTTCATTTGAAGATTTCCATGAAATTTTCTGGAAAGGTGCAATATGGTCATAGATAGACTCCATTACACCCCAATAATAAATTTTGGTGAATGTAAGTGAAAGATCAACTTTACAGTCACGAAAAATTAGCAAATCAAGTAAAATGTGTGCAAGGGGGGTGGGGTTTATTGTGCCGGGCAGCACTTATTTGTTTGTTTATTTGATTGTTAGCAACATAACTCAATAAGTTTTGGATGGAGTTTGGATGAACATATCAGGAAATGCTGATATAGGAACAAGGAACAATGGATTACATTGTGATGCTGATTGGTGGAGGTATGGGAGGAGAGCACATGAGATATCTCAAAAAGTAAAGGATGGATTTGGCTGAAACTTTCAGTAAATGTTGATAGTGACACAAGTAATAAGAAATAAAAGTTTGATGGTAATGGGGGGGTTGGGCACATGGATGGGCTTATCTGCCTTGGTAATCTGCACTCTCCCAAGTGCTTTTCTAGTTTTATTAATGTGTTTTGTAGGAATTAAAGTTTCAACATTTTAAACATTACAAAAATTGTTGACTTCAGATCGCTCCATTTGCCTTATTTGTCCATGATCTATCTATCAGAAGCTATCTGTACTGTCTTATGGTAGGGGTATCTGGTCTGGGTCAGTGGTTCAATAGACTCTGTGAAGCGATTTAGCGAGTCATTGGTTCATGAGTCATTCAGCAATTTGTCAGCGATTTTAGCCATTCCTCAATATGAAGTTGGTAGAGTATGGTTGTGTGAACTCAGTGAGTACAGTCTTCATAAGAACAGTCCTAGAGAACAGACTTCTTAAGAATAGAAGTTTTACTGTAATTGGAGCAGCTGTGTACTTGGAAACTTTCCTCCCTTTCTCTGCTGTATTTCCACTATAACCCTGTCTTTCTACACAAATTGAATAAAGTGATGTAACCTACTTCCATAATATAACTGAATCAAAGTCCTCTGTATACTGCTAGGTAATTCATACTTGTAAACGAGTATTTTAAGTGCACATTCTTCTGTACACTCCAAGTCAGAGGCCCATGTAATCACACCTGCCCAGTACCCATGAACCAGAGCTAATCTCTTTCCCCTAACATTCCAACAGGATAATGGAAGTAGGGGGTGTCCGGTCTGTCCAAAATCAGAATGTCCCCTTCTTCTCCCTACATTGAGCAGTTCATGGGCCGTGCACTGCTCCAGGTGCAATGGCTTAATCGTATCACTGTTTCACATGGAAGTCATGTTTTATTGGGATTCTTCTGCTTCGTAGACATGAGAGGGAATGACTAACCTCCTGTGTTTTGCTGCAGCTGTGGGGTGTTATGTGTAGAGAGTGATGCCAGAAGGAACAGGACAAGTTAATTACCCCAGCACAGTTGAACTTTAATCCTATACTAATTAATTTCTCTAAAACACAGAATAATATATGTATAATATTGAGGCAAATATGTCAACCAAACATGCCTTTTCACCAGAGGTTGAAGTAACTAAGTAGAAGTACTTCCTATACTGTACTTAAGTGCATTTTTTAGGTATCTGTACTTTACTTAAGTTTGTTTTTCTGGCAATATTTTACTTTTACTCCCTACATTTTTGTATAAATATCTGCACTTTATACTCTTTACATTCTCAGAACAGACTCGTTACTTTTTCAAACAAGACAAATGTGACACTATGAAAAATAAGTTGTAAATCAGAAATTTTTATCTCATAATTCAAACTTTTTTTTTATCATAATTCAGAATTTTTAATTCATAGTTTTGTCTTAAACTGATAATTATGCTTTTTTTTTTTTTTTTTTTTTTAAATCTCCTATTAATGACTTTTGAATTTTCCCTAAACATCATGCCCATACCCACTAAACTGAGTACCATGACCCAATAAAACACATCATCTAACAGTAACTCATTTTTAAAGGCTTTATTTTTGGATATTTATTGGATATTATATGTTATTGGTTTTCCTGGTTAAATAAGTGATGTTACTTTGGATGTGATTTAAGATACTTCCTTAAAAACACTAACAAAGATTTTTATGACCTATTATCAATGGTAAAAGTTAAGCTAACGGAAATAAATCATGTTATCACAATGCTGTAAACGGTGTGGACCCATAGAAGTTTATAATAGCACTAAAGCTGCTTGAGTTTAGGTTAGTGATGGCTTTAGTATGTTGCATGTCAATCCAGTTCAAATCTCCACAAACTACAGGATCAATGCTGACTTACCAAACATTTATTTCTTCAAAATGAACAGATTACAACCTGCCATAGATCATAAACGGGAAATCCATTTTAAATAGTAAAAATATAATATTTGTTGAAAGTTACTTGAATTTGTCGTTGTCGTCGTCTCCCGCTTCACCCGGGTCCGGGTCGCCCCAGCAGAGAAGCCCAGACTTCCCTCACGCCAGCTACCTCAGCCAGCTCCTCCAGGGGAATCCCGGGGCGTTCCCAGGCCAGCCGAGAGATATAATCCCTCCAGCGTGCCCTGGGTCGGCCCCGAGGTCTCTTTCTGGATGGACATGCCTGGAACACCTCTCTAGGGAGGCGTCCAGGAGGCATCCTTATGAGGTGCCCGAGCGACCTCAACTGGTTCCTCTCAACATGAAGGAGTAGTGGTTCTACTCCGAGCTCCACCCGGATGTCCAAGCTTCTCACCCTACCTCTTAGGCTGAGCCTGGCTATCCTGTGAAGCTTGTACCCGTGATCTCATTCTTTCGGTCATGGCACAAAGCTCATGGCCACAGGTGAGGGTCAGAATGTAGATCGACTGGTAAATCAAGAGCTTCGCCTTCTGGCTTAGCTCCATCTTCACCACGAAGGATCTGTTTCGCACCCGCATTACTGCGGATGCCGCACCTGTAGACCTCCCGCTCCATCCTTCCGTCACTCGTGAATAACATCCTGAGGTACTTAAACTCCTCCACCTGAGGCAGGACCCCCCAACGCAGAGAGGGCACTTGACCCTTTTCTGTCTGAGAACCATGGCCTCAGGCTTGGAGGTGCTGATTTTCATCCTAGCCGCTTCGCACTTGGTAGCGAACCACTCCAGTGAGAGCTTGAGGTCACTGCTCGATGGAGCCAAGAGGACCACATCATCTGCAAAAAGCAGAGACGAGATCCTCCCGTCACCAAACTCGACCCCCTCCCCCACTCGGCTGTGCCTAGGAATTCTGTCCATAAAGGTTATAGACAGAACCAGTGACAAAGGGCAGCCCTGGCGGAGCCCAACCCTCACTGGGAAATGGTCCAACTTACTACCGGCTACACAGACATCTCGCGCCTTCGGTACAGGGACTGAATGGCCCCCAGTTGCGGACATTCCACCCTATACCCCTGGAGCACCTGCCACAGGATACCCCTGGGAACACGGTTGTAAGCCTTTTCCAAAGCCACAAAACACATGTGGACTGGTTGGGCAAACTCCCATGCCCCCTCCACCAGCCCTGTGAGGATAAAGAGCTGGTCCACTGTTACACGTCCAGGATGAAAACCGCATTGCTCCTCTTTGATCTGAGGTTCGACCACCGATCGTACCTTCCTTTCCAGCACCCTCTGAGTAGACCTTACCAAGGAGGCTGAGGAGTGTGCTCCCACGATATTTGGAACACACCCTCTTGTCCCCTTTCTTAAAGATGGGAACCACCAATCCTCTGCAGCCCGCTTGGCCTGCGGTTACCAGTCAGTTGCTTCTGGAGACCTACCGGACAGCCACGCCCTGTTGGCCTCTTTCTTCTGCCTGACTTCTCCCCTCACCTCTGGAGTCCACCAGCGGGTTCGGGGGCTCCCACCACGACTGGCCCCGGCTACCTTGCAGCCACAGCTAACTACAGCCACTTCGGCAGTGACAGAGCAGAACAGCACACATTCAGACTTAATGCTCCCCTCCACTCTTGAGACGTAAGTGAAGCTCTGTCGGAGGTGCGAGTTGAAGATCCGCCTGACAGGTTCTTCCGCCAGCCGTTCCTAGCTGACCCGCACTACTCGTTTGGGTCTTCCAAATTGGCATGGCGTCTTCCCCTACCACCTTATCCAACCCACCACCAGGTAGTGGTCGGTAGACAGTTCAGCACCTCTCTTCACCCGAGTGTCCAAAACATACGTCCGCAGGTCTGATGATACGACTACAAAGTCAATCATCGACCGGCGACCTAGGAGGTCCTGGTGCACCGATGGACATCCCTATGTTTGGACATGGTGTTAGTTATGGACAAACAGTGACTTGCATAGAAGTCCAATAACTGATCACCACTCCAGTTCAGATTCCCAACCACCCCCTTCCAGGTCATGCTGTCATCGCCCACGTGGGCATTGAAGTCTCCCAATAAGACAATAGAGTGTGATTTCCAGCACCCATCTCAGGGACTCCAAAAAGGGTGGGTATTCTGAACTGATGTTCGGTGCATATGCACCAACAACAGTCAGTACCCATCAGTACCAGTCAGTACCCCACCTGGAGGCGCAGAGAAGCAACCCTTTCTTTCACTGGGGTAAACCCCAACATGCAGGCTGAGAGCCTAGGGGCTAACAAAAAGCCAACCCCCACCCTCCGCCTCTCCCCCGGGGCAACTCCAACAAAGAACGAGGTGCAACCCCTCTCAAGAACTTGGGTTCCAGAGCCGACACTATGTGTCAAGGTGAGGCAGATGATGTCCAGTTGATAACGCTCAGCCTCATCCACAAGCTCCCGCTCCTTCCCCGCCAGAGAGGTAAACATTCCATGTCCCTAAAGCCAACTTCTGGAACCGAGGATCGGACCGCCAAGGCCCCCGCATTGGTCTGCTACTCCATCCACAAAGCACTGACTCTGACTCCCCTTGCGGATGGTGAGCCCATGCAACAATAAGCCCATGTCCCCGAATCGGGCTGGGCGCTTTGTCCATGGGTCCCGGCCACCAGGCGCTCACCCACGACCCTCATCCCAGGCCTGGCTACAGGGTGGGGTCCTGGGAACCCTCCGGGCCAGGTACGCAATGCTCTTGTTGTTCATAAAGGGTCTTCAAACTGCGCTTAGTCCGGCCCTCCTTCACCTAGGGCCAATCCGCCATGGGACACCCCACCAGGGCTGCCCGTGGCGGGGTCCCCCATGACAACATCGACCCCAGGATCACTAGAACCCTCAAACCCCTCCACCACAATAAGGCGGCGGTTCAAGAAGGGGTACTTGAATTTGTTCAAAATGTTAATATTATTTAACTTTGCATTTAAGTATACAGGTGAACAGGTAGTGATGAAATGTCTGTAAAAAAATCAATACAATATATTCTTCTATTATACGTTTATTTACTGAATTCTCATCAACAACGTAACTGTACTTGGTAGTGTTGCGCGGGCTACCCACTGGCCAGCGGATATCCGCGGGTGACCCGCAGTATTAATACATATTGCGGATGCGGGTGGGGCGGGTCAGGGACGATCAATACCCGCTGAGGTGTGTGTGTGTGTGTGTGTGTGTGTGCTCGGATCGCGCATGTGCAAGCCCGTCAGTTCCTGTTTTGAATGCTTTTTTATCCCAACTTTTTGTTATTTGTTATTAGCGCCAAATCTCCCTGAACACTCAGAGATAAGAGTGAAAATGGCGGACTTGATCAGGGAGAAGATTAAAACAGGCGATGCGAAGGTTGTACGGAAACGTTGTATGTGTTGGCTTTATAGAGTGATGATGTGGGTGGAGTCTATTTTATGTGCTGGAGTGCATATTGAGACGTTAGAAAGGAGGCAAAAATTATGCTTCATGACTTTTAACATTAGAAGCACAAGGTAAAGATGCCGCGAATGTACTATGTGAGTTTAGAGCCAAATTTAAGCTTGCGGGTTGATAGCGGGCGGGTTGGGTTTATCGATACGTGACATCATTCAGATTGGGCGGGGCGGGCCGAGCCACGTCTTGGGTTTGGGCAGGGCGGATTTCTGTAAAACCCCCTAACTAGTACTCTCACTAGTACTTAGGGCGCAAGTGTGCCCCAATTTATCAAATTGTAGCATGTCACATTATTTTCCAACCTTATCGGTAAGGGTGATACAGTTATGGATAAAGTAATTACTCCGTTACTCGAAATGTGGCGGCGTTAGAAATGCCGTTATACTCTAATGCCGTTATTCCCAGCACTGTTGGTGACTCATGGAGACTTGCCTCAGAAATAGTCTAATTCAGAAAGGTTTAATTGAGTAGATGACCATCACTAGAAGGTGTGATATAATGTTAGGACATGAGGCAGAATAGTTAGAAATACACCATCATAATATAAGATTCATAGAAATTGTTTCCAGCTTTTGCAAAATAAAGTAATAAAATATAAAGAGATGCATTATCTTAAAGTGACTACAGTACATTGAACATTTGATAGATCAACAGTACCACAGTGTTACAGTTTCAGACATGTCTTTTTTTTATTGTGATTGTCTCTCTCAACTCACCGTATATTTTTAATTAGTAACTGTTTTTTAATCAGTTAATAGAAATTTAAAGTAACACAATTTGAATTCCAGATGATCTCATGGTTGAAAAATCTGGATAATATACATAAATATACTTTTTTGTCCTCAGTATTTTTCTCAATAGCTGTGGTGGAAGGTGAGTGGTACATGATGTACTGCTTTAGTTAGGGACAAATTTCAGCTATGCAAACCTCTGCTTTAAGCCTCCAGACGCCAGCCGTTCCTGAATTGGCCCAGAGCCTTGAGCCTCCATGTGCTTTTGCCTGCCAGAGTCAGTGCTACTGTATGTGGTTTACTGCAAAGCCCTGAGCTGACCTAAGTCTTAATTGAAAGGAATTCCTGGTGTGAAGGCCTAATGGGATTACCAAGAAGAACAGCACCCATCCTGGTCAGATGAGGGGATTACACTGTGATCACACTGGGCTTCTGTCTTTCACCACCACTGGGCCTTTCACTGGTCTGAAGACACATGTGGATTCACAGCCCAAAGTTTATTAGTTAAAGGCTGTGGTGTGATCAAAGAAAGACTAGAACAGGAATTAAAAGTGCAGAAATACATGAAAAAACTTCCAAATTATTTTTACATTCGTGGAATTTATTTATTTTGTAATTTTATTTTTGCTTTTGTTGTATACATACAAAAAAAAACACGCACACAGAATCACATTTTTATCATTCTTTAAATTCTAATTTTAACAACTTTTTAATGTTAATTTATTTTGAATTGTTTTTTATCTGAGAGCTATTTACATCCAGTATTTATTTATTTAAATACTGATGTAATATGATTGTATTTTTGTTGTGTGGAACAGTGACAACTTTGAATTTCCCCATGGGGATTAATAAAGTATATCTTATCTTAGAAGAAGAAAACACTTAAATAAATAAATAAATATTTATACCTGTCAGAGGGTGTACATATTTATATTCATGCGACTGGGTACAGTAATGCAGGGGATCATACAAAATCAGGTCTTTTCTGTAACATATAGGTTCTCCATTTTTCCCATATCCTTTCAAATTTGTTCATACGTATATTTTTATTACAGGTGATTCTTTTCATCACATTTATGGTTCAGGTTAAATTGTACCAATCATCAAGCTTTGGTGGTGTCGGGTGGGGGGCTGGGGGGCATATAGTAGATTTATGATAGCAATCATAGCACCCTGTAGCGTAGCCCTTATCCACCTCCTTATCCTTTTTTTCATAAGTTCATTCAAAATTCAATTTATTAGAAATTAAAGTCACAACACCTCTTTTTGAACTTTGTGGGTAGGAGGATGAGAATTGTTTAAATTTCCATTTTTTAAGTTTGTCATGTTCTGTTTGCTGCAGATGTTTTTTCTTGCAGTAGGGCAACTTCTATTTCTTTTTTTTTTAATTTACTCATAATTTTTTTTCTTTTGATGGGATTTCCCAGACCATTCACATTATAAGTTACTATTTAAATTGGTTTGATATCCTTCATATTTTAGGTGTCTCATCCTATGTATTCATGCTAGTGTTATATTGTACCCCTCTGAGTACATCAAAACTTCAAACATAAAATAAAAAACAAAAAATTAGTACATAGATCTCCAAATCGATAGCCTTTATATTGGCTAAGGTAAGGGTAGGGGCTGGTCTGTCTCCTTGTACAGAAGCGCCCTCTTCAGCCTGTCGGCCGGTACTTAAGTCTGAGTGGTTCATACTAGAGTAATCACCCGACAACATTCAAATAAGAAATAAAAAAATGTCCAACCAATGTGTAGAACGCTGATTCCGCTTATATAGACACGGAACAGTTTTAACATGTAAAAGAATCAGGAATAATATCACTCATTGAGCTTTAATAAAAGTACTTATCCCATGTCGTCCTGATGGCGAAAAATTTTTAGCTTCTCCTTAAATCCTCGCTGCATGGTGGTGATATTTTTCCCCTTATTACCACTTGTTTGTCACGGCAATTCCTTGATTAAATCCAAAAGTGATGAGGGCTTCTTAACAATATCAACCGGCAGTCGTCTTTTCACCATGTCCTCAGTCGCCTCTTCAATCAATCAATCAACATTTATTTATAGAGCCCTTTAAAACACTCAAAGTGACCAAAGTGCTTCACAATGAAATCAAGACAATCAAAATTAAAACTGTTCATAAGAAAAATACAACTAAAGTGCATTTAAATAACGTATCATCTATCTCTTGTGCTGAATTGTAAATCGCTGTGCCTTCGCTGTAGAATATTGTCATCT
Organism: Siphamia tubifer; assembly: GCA_020466265.1. Taxonomy (NCBI): domain Eukaryota; kingdom Metazoa; phylum Chordata; class Actinopteri; order Kurtiformes; family Apogonidae; genus Siphamia; species Siphamia tubifer. The sequence goes on from CM035803.1 coordinate 9,131,875, forward strand.
TAAATGGGAATGGCATTTGGAATCGAATGTTATTAGCCTGCAGCACTGCCTTTGCCGCTGTATATTCCTTCCACCTCCGTTGCACTTCTGGGTCGTAATCATTGTCTAAATACATCTTCGATGGAAAATCAAGTCCTACCAAGATTTCTTAAGAATGCCCTCCTTCGTTCGGTAGCTAGCGAACTTGACCACGAAGGATCTCGGTGGGGCTCCAGCCGGGGGTTTTGCTGCCAGTGCATGGTACGCTCTCTCAATACCAAGTGAAGATGGCAAGTGAAGTCCCAAACCTTGTTCCAATAAAGTCTCAATAAAATGAATCACAGATGGGGAGCCCTCCTCAGCCCATATATTCTGATGTTTCTACATCGGTAGTGCCATTAGCTTAAGCTCTGTCTCAGCAAGGTGTTTAACTAGCTCTGTTAGCATCTCCTCTGTAAGATGCTAACAGCGGCTCTCCACTGACTCAGACCTCTCTTCTGCTTCATCCATTCTTCTGCCGATGTTGTTGATGTTCTCTCTCACTGCTTCCATTTGCTCCATATTATCTTTCTTGAATTCCTTTAGTTCCCTTGGTATTTTGTCAACCTTGGAGCTAGCAGTTGCATCATGTTCCTCCTCCATGTTGTTGCTTTTCATCTCCTTCTGTTTGTTCAATGGTTGGTTTTCTTGGATTTTTAGGGGGACATTTTATCCTAAAATGTAATTCCACTGCTTGTTAATGTAACTCTTCCTGTAAGTTTCAAGTTAGGTTTTTGGGATTTCTTAAGATTGTAGTAGGGAGCTCGTTCTCTATGCTGCTTTCATTACTCCCTCCAGACCAGAAATCCTACCTGGAAAAAAGTTTTTGAACACCACAAGATTCATTCTTAAAGGGCACCTTCCATTGGTTTTTCATTATTTTTATGGTAATCTCTATTATTGAATACACTGTGCTAGGGCTGAACGATTTTAAGAAAAATTTTTTTGCAATTTTTCTGGCAGATTTCAATTTTCTTCAGATCAAGTTCAAGTGGTTCAGCAACATTGTAAAGAAAGGGAAGAGGGAAAATGAGAAAAAAGGAAAAACAATAAGGAAAAAGGCAGAACAATAAAGCAAAAAAAAAAAAAAAACTATAAAAGAAGGGAAAAAGAAAAATCAAGAAAAAAAGGGAAGAGAAACAAAAAAAAATACTAAAAATGGAAGGTTTGGTCATATTTATCATTTTAACTCTAACTATTTATACTTTCTAACTGTAATTAAAAATTGTTGTTGTTGTTGTTTTCATTTGACAGAGAAAAAATTGTTTTGGCTCCAAATATTGGCTTAGGCCTGTTTTGGTCATTGGCTAACGTTGATGTAAACAAAAAAAATAAATAAATAAAAATCTGCATAGGCCGTATCATAGTAAAAAAAAAAAAAAAGTGTCAGGAGCACTGCAAAAAAAAACAAACAAAAAAAACCGCAGCTTTGACAATCCCAAAATAGTGTTGTCTGAAATTGTGATTTTCAGTCCAAAATGATAGATTGTTCAGCCCTACAACATTGGTTTTGTTAAAAAAAAAAAAGACACCCTATTTTTAGTGTGCAGAAACAGTGGGTGGAGCACAATATTCCTCATGAATATTTGTGATGTAGTAATAAGTTGCCTCTGATGGGCCAGAAAAATCTAATTCTTTGACTGATTCTAATGCATCTATGGAATTAGATTTGCTTCAAAACGTTTCAAACAAAACTTTCCAAAACTCAAACAAATAAAACAGATTTGAGCAAAAATTGCTTCATAGAAAAATAATTTAAAGCAAAAAATATCACTCAACTGACATTTTTTGTTCATTGTTTCCACTATTTCCTTCTCTCTTTTGGTTTTACTTCTCAGTGTTTTGATTCAAAAATGTTTTGGGTTATTTTTCTGACACAAATCTCACATGGGCAGGTTCTATGAGGAGTGTCTATAGTGATTTTCTTTACACTCGTGAGGCTCCCAATATGGCCAACACATCCCACAATGCAACGCATGATCGCGAGCTCTATATCATCAGGTTCACAGCAATGATACTCAAAAGCTCCACAGCCAATAGGAACACGCTCCTCTGAATCTGTAGTCAAATAATCAGTAGTATCTGCATAAAGAACCAAGCAACCCTGGCTGTCCACATGTCGAAGTGTCCTTGGGCAAGACACTGCAGTCCATTTACAACAGGATCTGCAGTGACTCACCTGTGTCCTGTGCTGACCTCTGACCCCAGACCTCCTCCCCTAACCTCACCTATCTGATGGATGGACCTACTCCCCCACCCTTTCACCCGCCTGTCTGTCCATAGGAGTGGAACTCTCCTTCACTGTGGTTCTGCCCAAGGTTTCTTCTTTCCCAGTGGGTTTTGGAGTTTTTCCTGCTGAGGAGGGTCTAAGGACAGGTGATACTTGGGACTTCATCTATTTCTGATTGTTTTCTCTGATGAACTCTGTAAAGCCCTGTGAGATGGCCCGATTGTGATTTGGGGCTCTACAAATAAAATGTAATTTAATTTAATTTGTGTCAGAAGATTCTTTTAAAAAAGCTGGAATCAAAAACAAAACCCTGACAAGTGAAACCAAAAGAGAGAGAGAAGAGAGAATGTAGTGGAAACAATGAACAAAAAAGTCAAATAATTTGCACGACGAGTGATTTTTTGTTTTTAATAATTTTTTTTTAAATTAAGCAATACTTTTTTCCCCTCTTTTTGTTTAAATCTGTTTCATTTGTTTGAGTGTTGGAAAGTTTTGTTTGGAACCTTTTGAAGCAAATCTACTTCCACACAGTAACATGTCAGCCTTATATTTATTATCCTGACTCAGAAAACAATGAAGTAAAACAAAAACCACCACTGGTTCCCTCTGTGTTTATCCATGAGTGTTTCAGAATGATTATATTTACATGTCAGTAGGTTTTTTACCTGTTTGTGTTACACAAACAAACAAATCTTCATTTTACAACCTTTTCAACAGTTGATTACAACTTAGACCATGACGTTGATCATCCACAGAGATAGTGTCCTGCTAAATGCATCTGAGTGTTGAGTTGTGTTGGAACTCAACAGATACAGTAATAGAATGGCTGTCATACGTTAATTCAGAGGAATTTGCAGTAGTCTCTTAATTTTTTCCAGAGCTGTATGTTTTAAAGCAGTAATTGAAATAAAATTGTCTTGTGTCATTTGCTTTGTTCGAGATGTGCGAAAGTATTTCACAAGAAAGATTTTAAACAAATAAAACTGCAGATTTAATGCGATACTTCAATAGAAGTCATCTACTATCTATACACACATGGTGAAGGTGGACCGGTTGTTTATTTGAGGCTTTATTTAATGAGGAGCAGCAGCTGCCCAGATTACCAGTCCATATTCGTTTTCAATCATATTCAGCTTTCCTGCAGCTTCTTCATGACAACGCTGTTCGATGGTGCGTTGGTGAATATCGTCCCCACAAACACATGTGTGCCCCACAGTGAGTGTCTGATGACTCTGCAGCATCCCAGGTCCTCGATCTGGAAGCCCAGCTGACAGTAGCGCTCATCGGTCTCAAACAGTGTGTTGTTGGTGTACGAGCCAAAGAACTGAGGAGGACACACACCGTCAGTCACTTATCTGACACCCGTTCTGTCATAACAGTAAAACTGCTATGATACTTTTGACATGATGAATGGTAAATGGTCTGCACTTATATAGCGCTTTTCCACCTTCATGGTGCTCAAAGTGCTTTACATTAGCTTCACATTCACCCATTCACACACACCAGTAGGTTTCTAATGTTCTGTCAGGGTTCAGTGTCTTTCCCAAGGACACTTTGACATGTGGACAGCCAGAGCCGGGACACGGGCAACCCACTCTACCAACTGAGCCACAGTCGCCCTATGATGATCATGTTTAAAGCTCAAACCACTTAACAGATACTGAAGTGACCTGAGTGCAATGACATTTCATTCTGTATAAACTTGTCTGTTTGTCTATCTATCTATGCTTATTTTTGTCCAACTTCTTGCCTATTTTATTAATTTTTTTAATTATATTTTTTCCTCATTTTATTAATTTTTCAAACATTTTGTAGCAAATATCTGTTTTTAATCATTCTGATGCTTACATTTTTTCCCCCTTATTTTATTTTCAGAATGTTGAGCTCATCATCATCGTCATCATGATAATAATAATGTGTGGGTCCTGGGTAAAAGATCCAAGTTACAGATTCACTCCAAATTTTAACGTCTTCTATAGCAATAGCAGAGGATGTTCAGACTTCAGTGAGAAATCTAAGTGAGGGCAGTGAAAAATATATATTTTCTAATTTGGCATGTAAAATGTGTAGTTTTCAGGGGTGACAGCACATATGCATTTTTAGTCTTTCTCTTCTGGTCCTGAATTGCAGTAGCTACATACCGCCAAGCCTGATGATGGATCGATGAAGTCAGCCCAGAAGCCCTCCCCCTGCAGGGCGTAGCAGATTTCCTTGGCTCCATCAATAAACTGCACAGTGGAAGAACGAGTCACTCTCATATCGTATTATGCTTAATGAGTGTAAATTATCTTTAAAGCAGACAGAAACTGACCTTGTCCAGCATCTGCTCCCTCTCCTCTTCCACGTCAGCAGACCACGCCGTCATGTCATTCTGGGTCTTCTGGGTCACGGTGACCACCATCATACCAGAAGACGGACCCTCAGGGAACATTAACTGGAAATCTGTTCAAATGAATAACAGCAGATAGACTCACAGTGTGATGTTAAGGCTCCCTCTAGTGGACTCAAGAGGAATTACAGACATCTGACTGAAGGAGACATTTGAGAAAACAGTTTAATGGTCAGTGTTTGGCGAGTGAGGTGTAGTACCTTTCTTGAGCAGCTCAGGACAGGACTGAATGACACACTCCACGTTGGAGTCAAAATACTTGTCAGCTCTGTTCATGTTCTGAGGTGACAGTGAATCATCCTGACACACACACACACAAACACACACAGAAACACAGCAACATGTTTTAGATCCATGTAAATTAATAATTGCTGTTACTATAATTTCCTTGAGATTTACACAAACTACCCATAACAATAACATGCTTAAATAAAATCCAACTCTGAAAATACTTTGAGTCTAGAAGTTTCTAGAGTTCCATGTCCATAATACAACAGGGCACCCACACCACTTTATATGCAAACTATGGGTGCAAATAATGACTGGACTAGTCATCAACTACTGCAACAACTAGAGCCCGACTGATATTGGATTTTTGGGGCTGATACCGATATTTAGAATGTAAAAAAAAAAAGCCGATATCCAGTATTGGCCAATTACTGATATATTGGCCAATATACAAAATAAGAACATCTATTTACACAGGATATAGTAATCTTAGATTCAGTCATTTTCGACATGTAGACAGAGGTGGCCAAAATACTCACATTCTGTACTTAAGGAGAAGTACAGCTACTGGTGTGAAAAAATATTCTGATAGAAGTAGAAGTACTGATTCAACTCCTTTACTAAAGTAAAAGTAAAAAAGTACATCTCTATTGTTATAAAGTACAAAAGTAAAAAGTAAAGCTGCCCCCCCCCATTAATGCATTAATACTAACTTAACCAGGAAAAATTAGAAGTTTCAAAAGTATTGAAAATAAAGTCACAGTTTCTCTCCTGATTTTCCCTCTGAAGTGACTTATTATTTGTACCGTCACATCTATTTAGTTTGAAAAAGTAGCAAGTCTATTCTGAGAATGTAAGGAGCATAAATTACAGATATTTATATAAATGTAAGGAGAACAAAGTACAGATATTTATATAAATGTAAGAAGAACAAAGTACAGATATTTATACAAAAATGTAAGTAGTAAAAGTAAAAAGTTGCCAGAAAAAGAGCAACAGATCCCTTGTTGCTAGTAAAGTACAAATACCTAAAAAAAAATCTACTTAACTACAGTAATGAAGTACTATTATGGAGTTACTTTCCACCTCTGCATGTGGATTAACAGTTACATAAATCTTTATCTCACAAAGATCACAGACAACTTTCAAACCCTGTATAATATGTATAATATTCAGATATCAGACTAATATTTGATCCATGTGAAACCACAGGTTATAGATGTGGTACTTTTTATTCTGGGCAGATTGGTGGAAAAAATATGTCTGCATTTTATATGTAGTGAAATAAAAATGATTTGGTAAATAATTATTTAAAATATGCCTTTAATGAGTCCAAATACAAACAAACTATGAATCACAAAAATAATTACATAAAAAATATTGCAGAGCACAAAATGCTGTTTTTTGTGGATGTAAGGACTGAATTGAGCATGTGCAAAGTTGTTCCCGATTAGAGCAACTACAAGGTTACAACTAACCCCTGTTTCCACGTCCTCATCCTCCCCTCTATACGTATATATATATATATATATATATATATACACATACACACACACACAAAATATATCAAAAGTATCCTCCCTATGAGTGTTACTATTCTTTTTCTCTATGATTTGTGGAAAAGGTGAAAAACTGCCTTTAGTCAAATCTGAACTGCACCCCCGCATAAACACAGTGTCTTGAATCTGTCTGAATAGTTGTGTGTAGGAGCTCAATAGTGTTTTGTGTACAGAGCAATTACGATGTGCTGATGTGTGTATTGCTGAATGTGTGATAATTAGAGGTGGTATGTAGTGATTAAAATTATTTTGATTTATATATGTGAGGTAGCTGGTCTACGCATGAATTGTGGTTCAGTGATGGGAAATATATTGTGTAAATAATATGTGCATGGTTAAAATATTTGGCTATTGTATAGAATTGTTGTTTTAGCTTTTCTTGTTTTTTATTGAACATCTTCTGTGGGATAACAGATGGAAACTAGCTTTTGGATAAAATCTGGAGTGTTTACATTCATGTGGAAACATGTATCTTCAAATAAATAATTCCAAACAGATCTTCACAAACCAATGAGTGATGGTCCATTAATTCTGTCTATCAACATTCAGAAGACAACCCCCAACATTCCAACACAGTCAATATTAAGTTTCTTTTCCCATTATATTAATATACTTGAAATGTGGCTGTATGGTTGATAACTTAATGTTTTTTTGTAGTGTGGAAAACTCACATTTAGGCATGTAAACAGGTACAGCGTTTTACACACAACTCAAGGTCAGATACCGAAATGGTTGATATGTTTACATTTGACTACAAGGCTGGTGCTCAACAGTTTAAAGCTTATCTTTATACAAAGAATATCAATAAATATGAGTTAGAAAAAATATTAGGTAGAGCACTGTACAGTCTTTTTGGCACTGATCTAGGACAGTGGTCAGAAAATGCCATAATGAAGTGAATCACTTACAAACAACTCCCCAGCAACCTGGGCCAGTATGAATTCATGTCGGTCACTACTGGACGGGGCAGAGAGAACATCAGGGAGCATCTTATGAGGTGGAGTTATCCTCTGCTCTGCCAGTCCCTCGAGGTGACAGTCGAAGCCCATGTTACCTGGCAGCTGGAAGCGCTGGTCCAGGGGCCCAAAAGGCCCCATATTCTCATCAGGCCACACCGTCCGCAGTCCTAAAACAGGACAATTATTAAAATACAACACAAAATTCAATCGGAGAAGGAAGCAGGAGAGATACATAAACACTCCTATGAGAACCAGTATTTGTTTAGTGTAGAAATGTAAAAAAACCAAAAAAAAAGTCCATACCTATATCAGAAGGGGTGGTAGCTACATGGGGTTCATCAGACCCAGAGGATCCGGCAGCTGAGAAGGTTCTCGTTCCTCCTACACGACGCACCAGTGCACTGAGTCCAGGAAGGTAATTGACCAGCTTGGTTCTGCTGCACAGAACCTGCACAAAAATCACCCAGTCACTGAAATAGACATTATCCACTCACTATAGTAAGCAGCATAGTCACAGGTGTCCTGCATGTTTTAGATATTTCCCCCTTTCATGTGATTCAGTTTAACCCTTTAACTCCTGAGAACTAACAAAATAATTGGTAACATGAGAAAAGTAAGACGCAAATCAAAGAAAAATACTAAATTTAAAAAACCAAAATGTAGAAAAATAAACAAAATGAGCAACAAAAACTAATATTTACAAAATGACAAATAATTTGGAAAATTACTTATTACTTACTAATCTTTGCTTCTGCCTGAGCCTTTTTCAGCCAAATTCTGTATTGTTCTCTCTTTTTGCTGCTTTGAAGTGAATATATGACTGAAATAAACTAAAAAAAAAAAAAAACTAGTCTTGAAATTTGGTCCCAGCAATTTTAATTTTGCCTTTAAAAATGTTTAAATAAAAAACCTTTTCCATGCACAAAACTAAAATAAAACGGTTGAATTTTTCTCAATATTTAAACAACATCATCCATTCAGAATGCATCATCCCTGACACATAATGAGTTAATAATCAGCTCCTCCTCAGACTGATAATGATGCAATGGCCTCCAGGTGTAATGGAAGAGGGAAAAATCTAAAACATGCAGGACACCGGCCCTCGAGAACCGCAGTTAGATACCCCTGCTCTAAGTCCATATGTTACACAAGGTCCCACTAAAACACAAGAAGACTGACAACACTGCAAAAGACTCCAGTCCAACAACCACAAAAGAAGTGTCCAGTTAGTCTGATTTGTCACACAGGACTCTGTGTGGCTTCTCCACATGGAAATATTTAACCAATACAACTTTTCTGAGGCATTATTTTTGTCCTTCTGTCCCGCCCTTACTTACTTACTCAAGACAAAATTGGAAGAATAAATTAGTTAAATTACAGAGTTTCTTCCTATTCCAGACTCAGAGTGAATTGTACCAGAATGTTGTAGAAGTGGCACAACAATCACCTTGGATGGAAACAAGACCTGAACATGCAAAACTACACTTTTACTGCTTACAGGCAAGATAAATGTGCCTAGATATTAGCACCATCAGAACTATTTTAATGATACTTAACATTAGGACTATGACAGCTGTCAAGACTGACCTATCGACAACTTGGAACCTATAACATGTGACTTACAGAGGCCATCCTGTTGTTTCTGTCCTTTTTTTCCAGTATCCAGTTGAGTTTCTGAAAGAGAAGACAATGACAAACTCAATAAAAAGCCATTTTACAAGTGAGTGCGTAAAGTTACATAACACCGAGTGAATGGAAAATATGAAGCCTTATCTTATTATTATAACATTTACATACCATGAATATTAAACCCTGTTCAAGCACAATGTTGTGAAAAAAGTGTTAAATCTATAAGCATTAATCTGATACAAAGAAACAAAAAATAAGCAACCACTAACTTATTATTTACCCCTTTAGAAGCGAAAATCCATCAGAACACGTAATTTAATCTCCATATTATTCACAACGACATGGAAATAAACAGATATCCGACTTATACGTGTTTATGTTGTGAGCTTCGTCTAAAAGACATATATTTGTACAAATTTAACTTGTTTAAAACACCTCTATTCTACACATGTAATCAAATTCCGCCATACTATGTTCACCTTGGATGCGCACATGCGCACTTTCCACCCTCTTCTTTCTCTACGGGGATAATTATAAGTTAGATGCACTCTACCGCCATCTATTAGTTAGGAGTGAAACTACCGGTTTCCATCCTGCAAGACCTGCTCCATCTGGCGGATAACAAACCAAAACAATTTTGCAAAACATGTAAATATTATGATTGTCATAGTTATGTTATTCATCTTCTTTAGAGGTGAAGGTGATTCAAAGCAGAACACAGGCAAAAAAATAAGTTACATCATTTTCTCAGTAAAATAACTTTAATTTACATTTGTGAGTTTACTTCAACTTTTGTTAAAATGGTAAATGTTGAATGGTCTACATTTATATAGCGCTTTTCCACCTTCATGGTGGTCAAAACGCTTTACATTAGCTTCACATTCACCCATTCACACACACTCATACACCAGTAGGTTTCTAAGGTTGTGTCAGTCCTACAGTCCAACTGTCCCAGTTGTCATACAATGTTAGACTATCCAACCAGTGGTGCAGTAGTCCCTGGAGAAGTGGGTATACTCTCAATGTGTGTGTGTGTGTGTGTGTGTGTGTGTGTGTTAAGTAGTTCAGACAAACACAATTTTAGAAACAGTGATATATATTTGTTATTGTATTCTATTGAATTTACCCAAAAATGTGTTCACTATTATAAAATAAAATAATAAAATCTAGAAATAAATCAGAAAAAAGATAAGGGGAATGGATATAGGAAAGAATGCAAAAAATAAATGCAGGACTAAAAAAATCTTAGTTCTAAATACGGATCAGGGGGATGTAGGAGAAGGTAAACCCTGACTCACGCCATCTGGCTGTGTTTTGCTATGTTCACGCATCCATCTGCATGCTGTGAGGTTCAAGTTTTCTTCAAAACAAAGGAGTCAATCAGTGTTGCAGGGTGTGGCTACCTGGTGGTGTTGTGGCTGGTGTGATGTAAAGCAGGAGCAATGGCAGTGTAGTCTTTTCAGATACACAACAATGGCAGCGTGTGTTAGGTGTCTGAGTGTCCATATCGACTTGGCTATTTCCACTGTTTTGGGTACCACATATTCATTCCTTAAAAGATGAACAGAGGATGGCTTTGGAAGCGTTTGTTGATGGCAATAATGTTTTCAGTCTTCTTCCGACTGTGTTTGGCAAGAAAGCCAAAGCCCTCTGAGACGACTTTGTTGTGATTTAGGGCTTTATAAATAAAATTTAATTGAATTGAATTGAATTGAAGAGTTTGAGCTATGAGATGGCTCCACTGGTGACTAAAAAAGTAGGACAAGTAGAGAACCCCATCGTTATCGGTATCCCCCTGGTTGCGTTGGTAGAGGACCAAGTCAAAGAGGCTGGTAAATTTGGGCTTACAGCAATGGAACTGGGAGGAAGAAATGACAATGATATCCGCAACGGATGTTGCCAGCTAGTGTTCGGTAGCCCCAAGTCAGTCAAGATGACGGACAGATTCTTCATCTAATCACATGCAAGCATTTTAGATAAGACCCCTCCTTTGAAAACAGATCGGTTGTGGAAAGCGACAGTCAGGGTAGGTATAACCATAGCTGATTGAAAAAAAAGTAGATATGTAACTGTAGAACAGAAAACTTCTGCCCTCTTGTGGTATATTTTGGAATGGTTTGGTCCCAATACTAACAGGTCTATGACTGGTTTGCACTCAGTGTATATTTGGACATTTCAGCACCATCCATGAAAGTGACTGAAAATTGTTTGGACTGGAATATCTGATTGAGATTAATTAATTTTTTTAATTTATCACTTGTGGGTAAAGTAGCCATTGGGTGGTGAGTGTAAACACATATTTTGGTTAAATAAATAAATAAATAAAATATTTTTTTTAATTAAAAACATACACATACACATCAATTTGCTAAAATAAATTACAAATTAATAACAAAACATAAAATAAATGGAAAGTAAGATGATCTTTTTAAAATAAATATATATTTTTTTAATTAGAAAATCGAAAAATATAATAAATAAATACATGGCATTAACTCATTCACTGCCAGTGAGTTTCTGAACAGCCAGCCTCACAGTGCCAGCAGTTTTGGAGAATTTAGACAGATTTTTCAAGACCCACAGAATACTGAGTTTTATGACTACATAAACACAGAACACATCAAGAGAAAGTGTAGACGTCTATGAAACAACAAAAACAACACTAAAACCAGGTGTTTGATAGAAAAAGTCATTTATTTGTAAACATGCCCTAATTAGTGTATAATTTCTCAGTGTGTGATATGCTGTAAAACATTTTCCTGCATGTAACGCCACACGACAGGAAACACACCACATCCTCGTCTCACTGCGACGGCCCCTGCGTGTGCAGATACGATACCTCCATTGTGGGGAAGTGGGGACCCTGGGTGTACTACGCTCACCTGGGGCCTGGTGCGGGGGGTGTGCGGGGTGCCTCCTTGTTGGCGTCGCCGGGCCACACCACACTGTCCATTTCTACCCTCTGGACTCGCATTGGGTCCCGGCTCCAATGTCCTCTGACCGGCTCCCGGTGGCGGCCTGCCTTGTGGTGGGCTGGTTGCCACCCCTTTGGTGGGCTGCTCAGCCCCTGTTGTCTGGCTTCCTGGCTGCGTGGCGGCCGTTGGCCCCCTCGGGGCTGGGGTGGGTGGGGTTGGGGTTAGGGTGGCGGGTTGTTCCTCGTGCCCCGGGTCGCCTGGGTCGGTCTTGGTGCGCTGGGGGTGTCTGGAGCTGCTCCCTCTTGTTCTCTGGGTTCGCATCATTCATGGTGGCCCTGGTGGCGGCACCCTGTGGATCCTACAGCCCGGGGTGAGGGGTGCCCTGTTAGCTTGGCCCTGCCTTGCTGTGATTGCTGTTCTGGGCTTCCGGGTCCTTCACACTTGCATGTTTGATCAGGTCTCGCCAGCTACTGCCGAGTCCCATTTCACTGAATGATGGGACCAGCCAGAATGTGCTAAGAATCTCTTCTAGAATGTCTACCCTAAACTCATTATCTTTTGCACTAGTATCCTCTTCTGGCCTATTTTATTCTATTCTATTGCATTCTATTTTATATTATCAAGACATCCACAATTATGGTGCTCAGTACTGTTTGTTTAATTATTTATTTATTGAATCTCTTTTTCTTTTGTGCTGGTTTGGTTTTCTTCTCTTTTTTCAATGTATTTATTTATTTATTTTTATTGATGGACAGTTAGTAGTTGGGAATAACACACCACCATACAATCTTTAATTGCAATAGCACCGCCTGTTCATTTCTATCCCTGTTCGTCCTGTCTGTCCAGTCTTTGTTTCCCCCACACATCACTGAGGTGTAGCACTGCCCTCCCTGGCTTATAATAGGGAGTTCTAATAAAGACTGTCTGCTCAGCTTTCAGGGAGGGCCGATGATGGTCACAGACATGCACTAAGTATTAAAATATTTGGCTGCAAGACTAAAATATGCAAAGATCTCATACAATGTTGACTCCCCCTCTGTGGAGTTAAACAATGAGAACAAATGCAGACAAAGAATTAGAAAAAAAGGGACTGAAGACATGGTGGTGTGGATGGCTGTGCAAGCAAGTGTTTTCTTTTCTCAGTGACCGACTTCAACCACTTAATGAGGCTCAGTGATTTTTTTATGCATTTCGTCAACCCTAGTCCACGTCTGGTCTTGTGATTTCATCATCTACTGAGGAATTGCTTTAGTGCTTTTTGTTAGTGATGTTACTATAGCAACTGATGCGATATAATGATGTCATCGAAAGGTTCCATTTCTGTATGGAGACACACCCCTGAGAGGACTGGACTAACTCATGGCCCGGTCAAAAGTAGTTCCTCCAAAAAAGTCCTCGAAGTTCAGATAGTGGAAACAGCGATACAGTTATGGGTAAAGTAATTAAGTAATTACTCCATTACTCAAAATGTGGCTGTGTTAGTAATGCCATTATACTCTAACGCTGTTATTCCCAGCACTGCTCATGAATAAGATCTCAAGGTACTTGAGCTCCTCCACCTGAGGCAGGACCTCCCTAAACCTGACTTACATCATCTGGCTGTGTTACGCTATGCTATCTGAGTAGCATGAGAATCAAATGTGCTTCAAAACAAAGGAGCCAATCAGTGTCGCAGGGTCAGAATACCCAACGGCGCTGTGGTTGGTGTGACATAAAGCAGAAGCAACAGCAGTGTATCTTTTCAGGTACACAACAATGGCAGCATGTGTTAGGGGTTTGAGGGGTAGGGTCCATATACTGTATACTTGGTTATTTTCACTGTTTTGTCTACCGCATGTTCATTCCTTCAAAGACGAACAGAGGACGGCTGTGGACGTGTTGTTAATGGAAATGTTTTCACTTTTCTTTCGACCTATTTTGGCAAGAGTTTTTGATCTATCAGATGGCTTCACTGGTGGATAAAGAAATGGGACACATGCAGAAGAAGCCCATGGTTATCATAGTATCCCCTCTGGTTGTGTTGGTCGAACACCAAGTCAAAGAGGCTGGTAAACTTGGGCTGACAGCAATGGAACTGGAAGGGAGAAATTACATCCATATCCACAATGGATACCCTTTTCCGGCTGAGGACCATGAAACATGACCAGAACATAAGATAAACACAACATAACAAGAACATAACAACAAGAACATGTCCTATCCGATGGTGCATGGGACTGTGGGTTATATGGCATCAACACCACCACCTGCTGTTTGTGGCATGCAATCTACAGAACAGTTCTTGGAACGTGCACCGGCATTTGTGAATAAATCCTAAGTCCTGCAGATGCGAATCAGTAAGGTGCCAAGTTACTGCAAAAACCCATGTGAAGGTGGGGAGACAATTGTTTCTCCAACTTGCAGAATTGTTTCTCCAACCTGTAGAATTGTTTCTCCAACTTGTAGAATTGTTTCTCCAACTTGTAGAATTGTTTCTCCAATTTGCAGTACTTGTGAATGACATTTTGCTTTTTCAAAACACAATGAGCTTGTTTGTGAATCACAGTTTGTGAATAAAACACATTTTTCGTGTTTGTGTGGTTTTGGCAGCAATTTCACCCCATATAAGATCTAACTGACCACCGCTTCCATCAGTTCTGCTCACCAACATACACTCACTGGAAAAGAAACTAGACTACCTGAAGCTGGATTTAAACGCCAAACATGATACACCAGACTGCTGCATCTTCATTCTCACTGAGACGTGGCTTAACTCTTCTGTCCTGGACACCGCCATTTGACTGGACGTACAGAATCCAACAGAATCCATGCTCTCACATCTGAAGTGAAAGCATCCAGTGGAGTGGGAGAAAAGCAGAACTGGCTGAAAGCTTTTCTCGTGGCACACCTTATGATAAACATGGAAAACGATGGGGAGCGATAACAGACGCAATAACATCATATATCCAAAATATTGGTAACATGTTCAGGTTTATTGAAGTAGCTTGATTGATAATAAGTTTAGTTTTATTTTGTCCTTACAAAGTAAAACTTTTACTAGTTTTCTTTTTATCTTACTTTTGCACTACTACGTTTTTTTTGCAATGTTTTTCGTATAATATGAGTATTAATGTATATTGTTGTAGTTGTTAAAATATTTTAAGCTTTCTTTTTTCCAACAAAATGTATCTTTTGCACTATTTTTTTTGCACTGTTTTTCCTGAAACAGTGGTGGATATATCTCGACCTACTACAGTTCATGTAGGCAAAGTCTCAGGTTGGAGTTGCACCTTTTGCACAACTGATTCATTATTTACAGTTATTTGTAGAAGTATTTTTGTTTTACATGTTATTTAATAATAATAATAAAAAAGAAGAAGACGAAAGAAACCACGTTTCTAGTGTTTTCATTTTCATTTAGCCCGCGTGGGAAAAAAATCGTATTGTGAATCGTGAATCGAGTTTTTTGGGAAAAATCTGAGATTTTTTTAAAAGAGAAAATCGCCCAGCCCTAATATAAATATATATATATATATATATATATATATATATAAACCTTGAGAGAACTAAATAATTTGAAGTGCATGTGTATCTATATTGTAAATATGTGTGTATTATTGAATGTTAATTTTAATAAATATTTAGGCAAAACATGTTCACCATTTCTACTCTACATTATTATAGTGTTACTTCCAGTGACATTTCCCCATGGTGGGATCAATAAAATCACATCTTTTTTCTAGTGAATACATTTTTTGATTAGTTTATTGTTCTTGACAATCAGAATATATAGACAAACATGATTTTCAATGCATGGAAAAGTATATTTAAAGGAACCATATCTGAGAAACCAGCGTTTATTTGGCAAATGTTTAGAAATGTCTAATTAAGTAATAAAACTACCCATATCTGACTTTTCACTAGTTGAGAGCTGCATTTTAACTTTCTACTCCAAACAGGGCACAAAGCATTTCATAAGCAGCTACAGTGATTGGAGTTATATCAAATTACGTCCAACAGCTGAAATCAGGGAGGAGGGGGAGTTTTAGGCTGGATGATATGAGCCCCTAAACAGCTGAACGGACATGGCTCACAACTGCACTGGTCTCACACCCTGGAAAAATAAACACAAACACACTTTAATCAGACTTTTATCACTTAACAGTGTCTTGGAAAGGCATGGACCATGTCTGCATGTAAAATGAGGAGAATAATATTAGACATAACAGTTGTGGTTCTGTTTGGCAAACACAAAGAAATAGAACATGGAACCAAAGTTGATGTCTTAGTAATTTCAACTATACCATCATTAACTATGTCTGTATTCACAAGAGAGTTTGTATGTATTGTGCATTTTACTTAAAAAAGAAAAACAAACAAATGTAAGTTTAAATCACAGGAGGTACATTTACATGCATGTTGAGAAATTCAAATTATTGCCAAAGTATGATTAAAGTCAGACTTTTAAAAGCCAAATTAATGAAATTGAATTGAACTGGAGTTTGAGAAGTTGGAGTAACCAACTTCTCAAAGACATCTTTAGCTCAACTAAGGCTGGCCTGGACATTTCGGAAGTGACCAGTGACATGGCATGACAACATGTACGTTATGTGTAATAAATCAGAGTTTAACAGTATGTATGAAATATACTGCGCTGCTGCATCGTCACCCATATCTTCTTTGGGTGTTGTTGTCCTCCTGCTTCAAATCTGACACTTTTGTCTAGTTATTGTTTATCTTCTATGACACCAATCAGAAGCATGCTAACACAAAAATATGTGTAGCCACCTAGTGTCTGGGAGTGGAGCAGTAATTAAAATTTCTCTGGCTGGCATGTAAACGCAGACATCTGGGAGACTCAGCTAAGTCCTGATGGAAATAATTTGAATTTCTAATTGCATGTAAACGTAAAATCTTTCCCTGTAGGGAAATTGAGTCTCTGCATTTGACCCAACCAATAAACCTGACATAATCATACAGGGGGTATGGAAAGTATTCAGACCCCTTCAAATTTTTCACTCTCTGTGCCATTGCAGCCATTTTCCAAAATCAAAAATGCTCATTTCATTTCTCATTAATGTGCACAGCACCTCATCTTGACAGAAAAAAACAAAAATGTAGAAATGTTTGCAAATTTATGAAAGAAAAACTGAAATGTCACATGGTCGTAAGTATTCATGGCAGACAGCATGGTTGCAATAACATTTGCATTTCACCGACGCATAAAACGAGAGATTTTTAAAAAGGAGGACAATAGAACGAACTTTTGAATTTCCTCACAGTGAAAATACAAACCTTGAGCCAGGACGAAATTGTACTACTAACTTTTGACTCGGAGGTGATTAAAGCCTCAAAGAACGCACTGTTTGAAGTCTGGCTGGGAACTTCACAGCGCTGCATAGTGCACAAAGGGCAGAACAGAGATGCTAACAATATAAAACTGCCTCAAGGTTTTAAATGAACGCTGGGAAGATATCCCCAGATTTGTGTCACATTATCTGGATGAGCTGCCACCGGTGACATTCTCGAGCCCAGATCCAGAATCTTTCTATCTGGTCCGGAAAATGGAGCAGTTAAGTGCAGAAGTGGGAGTTCTGAAACGCTGCCAGCTCCAGACGGGTGTTTGAGAAAACTGTCTTGGCATGGCTACTTAGCAACAACACGGACGTACATTAACAACCGTCATAACATCACTGGTGCGTTCAACAGCATGGGATATTTGAAAACTTACAGAAAATTAGTTGTTCCCGAATAAATAGAATTAAACAATCAAACAAACATTTAAACTGTGCAGGTTTTCTAATGCTACGGCCACACCAAACATGAATTTCTGCGTGTACACTTGTAACACGCTGCCTAAACACCCGTGTTTGGATGCTAGATAATTCGTGACCACTCTAAACACAAAATTTGTACACTCCGAATGCGCAATGCCTGAGTCTGGACACTGGATAAACATAGATATACAAAATCTGGCCCACCATTTCAGTATGTCCTCAACTATGGCTCAGATCACGTGTACCTGCTCTGAAGGTCCCATACGTCTGAGGCCCAGACACAGTTGCTTTTGGGTTCACCTCTGCAAGCGCCTCCAACAAGGGGAATTCCACCTCATCCAGGAACTTCGTCTGGATGAAGTCCGCTTTCACCGGAATTTCAGGCTCAGTTTTTCTTTATGCTTGGTCTGAGCGTCATACATCATTCCATCACGATGTTGGCAGCATCTCAATGCTGATTGGCTTTCATAACATGGTGTCATGTAGATTCGCCTGAAAAGTTAAAGATTTTCAACGGATTTCCGGCAAAACGTGCAGCTCCAACAACCGGACACTCCAACACACTGCAGAAATGGTTCCAGGTGAATCTGCGTCAAAACGCATCTCTCCATTAACTTTGTATGTCATCTTGACGCGTGGATGTGAAAGTTCACGTTTGGTGTGGGTGTACATTTCAGGCAGGACAGACATTAAAACAGGCATGGGCAAACCATTCCCAAAGGGAATTTTATTCCAACCAAGCAGCATCACACCAGACTTAATTCATTTAATCAACTGATCTCAGCCTTCAGAGTGTTGATTGGTCAAATTGTGAACTCTTGGTTGGTTGGAGCAAAACCCTGCAGCCACACTGGCCCTTTGTGGACTAGTTTTCCCATGCCTGCATTAAAATAACCTAGTAAATGTGCTTTATTAACTGAATTTCCGTGACGGTGATGTACAACATTGGAAGTATCCTACAGTATGGAGGGAGCAAGAGAGAAAGTCAAGTTGGGAGAGTGGAAGCTCCAGAAACATACAAACCAAAAAAAAGTAAGGTTTAGGACACATTCGCTGAGATTTTTAAAGATGATGAGCGGCTCCCAGTGTTTTCTTTTCCATGGAAACTGGGTTCAAATGGCTCTTTGGGTGTTACAGGTTGTCAACCCCTGGTATAGATGCTGCACGCAAGCAATGACATCAGATTTTAACACGGAAATAAATACAGGGATGTCATTTGCTGTTCATAAAAATCATTGACTACTCTTTAAAAAATGCGGGTCCAGATGCAGGTCGGGTCTGTTGTCTACAAAGATATTAGTTGCAGTCCGAGTGGTGGGCGGCCCCGTGTTGCAGTACTGTTGTGAAAAATGACAAGCTGCTTTCTATCCGGTGTCTCTGCAGCCCTGGATGGACACACTTCCATTACTGTGCCCATAATCGACACTGGAACTGTGAGTACTGACAATAAAGGCTAAAATACTTACTTAAACAAAATTTTCCCCAGACCTTGACGCAGACACGCTTGCTGATTACCTTAAAAGTAAACTCAACAGAGTAGTCACCTGTCAGTGTAAAGTCATCGGTGAAATGTATAACCCTGAACTCTGGTCTGGAGGAGCTCTGATGAAGTGTTATTATGAGCCACGCAAAATGTCCGCAGCGGTCACTGATAGCTAGTCACCATGACACCATATCTTACAACTGCAGTGACCTAAGGCTAGGGCAGAGTGTAGGAGATAAAGATTGGTGTGTTGTTGTAGATGGTCTGCTGGCAGAATGTTTACATTTTATGAGACTTTTACTGACTTGGATAAACTTAACACTATTACCCTGAACTTTCTTGGAGAGGGAGAGTCAACAACTGATCTCAGCAAAGCTATTGTCAGAGGCAGAATTTCAGGTCGGGTGGCTGTTTTCTGGGACAAAAAGCTTGATATTGTGATAAAACCAATTAGGCTTGATGTTGACTGATGTGTTGAGTACAATATACTCACATATTTAATAAATTTATTGTTTTAAATGTCTATATTCCATATGAGTGCAGTGAAAATGAAGATGAGTATCTCAATAGACTGGCTTTTATTAATGCTTTTATTCAAGACAATAGCAGCTGTTGTTTATATGTTGTTGAGGATATCACTGACAACAATTCACCATTTGCTGACCATCTGAACTGCTTCTGTGAAGAAAATAACCTCACTCTATCAAGTAAAGTATTGTTACCTTCAGACAGTTATACATATATAAGTGAAGCGCGGCACACTACATCATGGCTTGACCATTGTTTTAGCACAGCTGATAGTCATGCAGCCATTGAGAAAATGGATATTATATATAGGGTAGCACTAACAGATGACATTCTGTCCATTGGGGATAAACACACTACAAGTACTTTTAAGAAAGTTAATATGTAAGTTTCCACAACGGCTAGACGACTCCACAAATAACATCATGGTGGCACTTTTAAATCCTAAACTGAGTAGCACACAGTAGCACATCCAGGCTGAGAGCACAATTCGATTAAATGCCTGTATATATTTGATTTTGTTTTATCTTGGTCTGTTTGTAATGTGCATTTGTATCTGTTTTTATCTGTTATCTGTTAATCTGATTTAATCATTTTTTAAATGTTTTTTATCTATTTGTTTTTATGTATATTTTGGACAATTGTCTGGTGAATAAACTGAATTGAATTGAATTTAATATTGTGCTCAGTATTGAGTAGAAACACCTTTTCAGCTCGTACATCCATGAGATGCTCAGTTGGGTTTAGGTCAGGGCACTGGCTAGGCCAGTCAAAATCACTCACAGAGTTGTTCTGGAGCCACTCCTTTGTTATTTTAGCTGTGTGCTTAGGGTCATTAGTCGCTTCCCCACTGTAGGACCCTTTTGTCATTTCTATAACCGTTTTAGTTCCTGGAAGCTGCAACAATCAATGTTGTTGGGTGGGGCTAATGCAAATCTAAAGTCAAAATTGTGCTGCTAAAAATGTAGACTCTCTGTCCAACACTCCCAATGTTGTGGACTTGACTAAATTTATGTTAGCCCCACCCACCAACTTTGATGGGCGAAGTTGACAGATAAAATAAAGTCATCATCCACTGCAACACAAGGACCAGGAATTGACTGAATGAATTAATTAAATAATGTTTTTTTTTTATGCCTCAATTGAATTTGTATTTTAATTACAAAGGGTCGAACGCGAGACAAATGCCACAAGAACTGGCATGACATACAATTCAGATCAGTCTCCCAAATAGCATTACTAATTTTTTATTATTAAACCCTAATTTCAAGGATTACAGATAACAAAGTCAAACTTAAAATTGATGAGGTTACAAAACCTAACAACATTTTAAACAGATAAAAAAGCAAACATTCAAAAGGATTCTTAGATACAGTTTTATATATATATATATATATATATATATATATATATATATATATATATATATATATATATATATATATATATATATATATATATATATATATATATATATATATATCAGTGGCGAACCGTGAGCTCTAAGGCTGGGCCTTCATCTCCGCCCTCATATTGATGAAAACATGAATTATCACAGAGAAAAGGCACAGAAGCGTGATTTACAAACGTTACGTAACTGATCGTTTAATTAATGATGCCAGGATGTGTAAACAAACAGACCATATGACACAACTTCCCCAACACATATCATGCTTGCTCAACATTGTCTGCGTAAAACGTGTGACCTTTAAAAACGTATGCTAAACAGCACTATCAAATAACGTAGGCCTACAAAAAGCAAACACACAAATAATAATGAACATGTAGGCTCCGTCGAATGAGCAACTCTCCAAGTCGGATACAAAGACAATATTTTAACTTGATGAACATATTCCATTTCGTCCATTTCATCCATTCCATGCGTCTTGATGCGCTTCAGTCGAAAAAAGTACACAACTCCAGCAGAAGAGCCGGTTCGTCTTTTGACAGCCCGTCATCCATGTATATCTCTCGTAATTTTCCGTCTTGAAATGACGTTCCACTGTCTTCGAAGTTTCGTTTAATCTCAATTGTGGCGTTGGTCTTCCCTTTTTTATAATGTCCATCTTTTCTGAGAAAGATCGCCTTGAAAAAGGCGATGCTAGCAAGCTAGCTACAACGTCGCTCTCGTTTGCCGCCATTCAACTGTCAACAATAAACTCTATCATCTACTCCACCAATTTCCCGCTGTCTTCTTTATTTCTGTCAGCTAGGACTTCATGAAGGCCTACAATCTTTTGTTTTTGTCCCGCCTACTTTTAATCGAATCCTGATTGGTCAATTCCCCCATCATTCTCCACATCAAACTACATAGCTTGGGCCTTCTCCCTGACTTGTGAAGTCTTAACCAATAACGAGCTCGCTCTCCTCCATGGGAGACGGTTTGAGACGTTTTGATTGGACAGCGTGTTTCAGACAGTAACCCTTTCATTGCTGGTGTGAACTTGACAGTGAATTTAACTGAGGAACACGTGAGAAATGTATTAATGTATTGCATTTAATACATAAATAGATAAATAAATAAATAAATAAATAAATAAATAAAGCTATTCATACTTTTGGTCCAGATTTTTTAAGGCCTTCTCTGAAGGCCTAGAAGGCCCTGACGGTTCCCCTCTGATATACTTGTGTCACATTTGGGGGAGTCCATAAGCTTAGTAATACAAATGTATCGTTCAATTTCAGCCAGGGGTCCATGTAAACTGGGAGATTTTTTTTTTATTTTTTTTTTATTTATTTTTTTACAATATTCTACATTTATGAATATGAAATTGACTAAATAATATGAATAAACTGACAATATAGTCAATGCTGCTTTCACAGTGATTAAAACTACAATTACAGCCTTAAAATCAATTAAAATGTAATATTTGATTTTACACAAGATATAGTGTTCCAATTTAGACCAAAGAGCAATAGACTTTACGCAATTGATCAAATAAATGTACTAAAGTTTTAGGCTCATTATTACAAGATTAGATAGATAGATAGATAGATAGATAGATAGATAGATAGATAGATAGATAGATAGATAGATAGATAGATAGATAGATAGATAGATAGATAGATAGATAGATAGATAGATAGATAGATAGATAGACCGCATTATCAGAAGTGGCTTGAAGTAGAGGTGAAATGCTTCTTCAAGTAATTTGAATAAAGCAGCTTTGAGGCAATTAATTTGCCTCGAATATTCATTTAATTCATATTGAAGTTCATCAGGTTACGATGAACCGCTATCATTGTTTCACACGGACTGTTTGAAACAATGTACTGTCTGTCTGAAGACATCAAAGATGTTCAGCTCAACCATGTGCTCAATTGTTATGGCAGAAAGTAGCAGCATTTATAAAAAAAAAAAGCCTAGCACTGCCTGACTTCATCAATGCTACAACACCTGAAGCTAACGCATCCACACTTCAACGGCCAGTGCTGGGTAAGTTACTTTGAAAAAGTAACTAATTACAAATACTAGTTACTTCCCCAAAAAAGTAATTGCATTACTAACTGCATTACTCCACTTTACCTGGAAAAGCTTGATTTTTTTTGCTTAAAAATGTCAAATATACAAAAAAACAGTTAAACAGCGTATTCATCCTATTCATCCTTTTCATTACTTTGGATGTGATTTAAGATGCTTCCTTCAAAATACTATCAAACACTATTATCAATGGTAAAAGTTAATCTGACAGAAATGTCATAACCATGTTATCACAATGCTGTAAACCGCTGGCCCAAACTAAATTAACAGACTAAAACAACAAACACGCTCCCTTGCTGATGGTAAAAAAAAAAAAAAACACTTTCTGGAGAAAAGCTCCCCAGGCTGACGAAGCTGCAGCTTGGCACCCCTCTCCTCGCGGTTGATCGGCAACCTATTATAGTCTTCAGCTTTGATTGCTGTCAGATGATGGTCTACCTGTGTCAAGTAGGAATGAGAGACACACACATGCATGCACATGCAAGAGCTTGACCCGGCAGCTGTGGCTCAGTTGGTAGAGTGGGTCGCCCAATGACCGAGAATTTGGCGGTTTGCGTCCCAGCACTGAACCCTGACTTAGGCCCCCAGTAGGACCTTAGAAAGTATGAGTGTGTGTGTGAATGGGTGAATGTAAAGCACTTTGAGTAGACCATTTACCATTCACCCTCCCGCTGATACGTAACACCCCGCCTATCCAACTTCTTAGCAAATCATGATTGATTTTGTCATCATTTTGGCAAGTGGAGTTCTACACTGACCTGAATGTGAGCTTGGTGCAGACGTATGCAGCAGCAACTATGTTGTCTGCACACTTGCGCCTCACTTCATCGAATTGTAATGCGTCACATTATTTCCCGAGTAACGGCGACACAGTTATGGATAAAGTAATTAAGTGATTACTCCGTTACTCAAAATCTGGCTGCGTTAGTAATGCCGTTATACTCACGCTGTTATTCCCAGCACTGTCAATGGCACTTTGTCAAAGCAGAGTCAGAGCTTCTATGTTTTTCTAACTGGTGAATACTAGCACATGTTAGCATGTAGCCTCATGTGCTGTCATTATTTTTAACAAATGTACCAAAGTAGTGTAATTATTAGCTTATATCTGCTTTCATATATCCAGGTGCGCTTCTCAAAACAGCCTTCTCCCATCCCCATTTATCGACTGATCTAGTTTAACCCTTTAACTCCTGATACATTATTTCAGGTAAATGTGCTGCTGTGAGTGCTGTTTTAGGGTCAAAACAGGTGGAGTAACAGAAAAGACAAAGAGAGTTGAAAGTGAAGACACTCAGAATGTCCATCAATTTAGGATATTGAACATGGACTGTGAACTGGAACACATTGAAAAACAACTATTTGAACTTTGGCCCAGTAGTTCTTAAAAAAAAATCAGTTCAGACGCTTTCTGGCACCTGATTGTACTCCAAAAAACAATTACAAGGTCAAAACTTGATAAAGACAACAGAAAAATCACAACAAAACTGGAAACCATAGTAAAAACAAACAAATCCCAACTCATTTATTTTTAGTCTCCCTTACTACTCTGTTTTTCCCCATTGTATGTTCAGAATTATTTTGAATATTTAGAATAACTCATACATATAGAATGCTCACCAATGATGCGTCAGGAGCTAAATGTTTTGGTTTTTTTAAAAAAGGAATTAATCTGATTACTAGTTGCAGCCCGAGCTTGAAGATATTTCATATTTAAGTTTTTTTTTTTTCCTTGTACTGTTTTTGCAAAGCCTGAAGTAAACTAAGCAGTCTGCCCTGCACTGGTCACCTGAACTATCTTTAGCCCCTGCTGGCAAGTGAATGGAAGTGCCTGACTTATCTTCACTGCTGTCATTGAGGCTGCCAGTATTTTTAGGGGACAGCAACAGCTGCAAAAGCATTTAACGGTATTCCATGAACAATGACACTTGGGGTGTCTAAGGCCTGAACGACACAGAGGGGGACCACTCTGATGTTAAACACGAGGTCCTGGTGGATACACTGCTTCTATTTTCTTTTGCTCCGACCAGACAAAAGTCCACGATGATGTACAGGAAAAAAAACTGGGAGCTCTGAGGGAAGCATGTGTCTGGATCTGAATTTGACTTGGGACATTACTCAGCCTTCAGGAGACGGTTGCCGCTGCCTATTAACTCAGAGATCGCAAGTGCGGAATGTATGCTGACGGTCGTTGTTGGTGACTGAAGCGGGGTAGGTCATGTGCGGGGTACACAGCACAGCTTCACAAGGGGCAAAGGTCATTCCAATTAAAACACACAAGTAAACACAGATGATAATCTCATCCCTCTAAACATCCAAAGCAAATATTGAAGACACTTCAGGTAACTTTACAATGAGGTTTGTTTGAAATGATTACCAGCATTCCATTGTAAAATATACTCCATTGTTTTGAAAAATACTATAACTGAAAACTGAATGATCGTGTTTGCTTAGCATTTAAAAGCTTGTATGTGTTACAAAACAATAGTTTGTTTGTTTTTACTATCATTGTTATATATAATTCAAACACTGTGCCAAAACAACATTTCTTTCAAAAGAAACCTTACATGTTGTGTTATATTCTCAAATTCTTTGGAAACTTAAGGTGCACACTTTGCACACGCTTTGGATAAACATCAAACAGAAGAATAGTTCATGTGGGAAAATAATTACAAATCAGTCTGAAGACAAAACTTTAAGGGTAATGACTTCCTAAAAGATATTTTAGGCATACTGTCCGCAAAAGAAAATAATTTAAATGCTGAAATTTTAAGAAGGAATATCCTGCTAGAGCTGTCAACAAAAATCTGTGATGGAGGCTGAGCATATTTTGACTGCAAGGTCTCTTGGATGACCACAGTGAGATTTGGGCCTGTGTTTGTGTGAGCATGCGGGTTTTCAGAGCCTTCTTTGTGATACCTGACACACACTCCCTCACAGTTCTTTATTTAGGAGGTACTATATTAAGCTCTTTCCCATTGAAATACAGCACCAGCTGTACTGGCTGTGTGTTGTGGCTGCTGTTGCAACAGGGCTATGCTGTTCACTGTCTCACTACTAGCTTGTGTTTTCTCTCATGCAGACAGATCTAATTCAATTAGCCCTAATAATCATACCATCCATTTGTGTTGAAACATATGTGCCTAAAGGAGTGCCATTGAAATGGCACAAGGTTATTCCCATTTTATACCGCAAGGATTTCTTTACAAGGATTTAGCTGCAAGAACAACTGAAAAATACAACTGTCCAGTTGAATTGTAAAACATTGTCTGAAAGAGGCTGCATCTAGAGAACAGCTTTTATGTTAAGCATTTGACACATATACTGGTCACTAGAGTGGACAGTTATTCCACAGCTGTTCTCTTGTATATTCATGGATATTGTGGGTTATGTATAATCCAATACCTTGTAATTCATGCTATTACTGTAACTTTGCTGTTCTTGATGGACAAAATCATTATTTTATTAAATTTTTTGCATATTATCTCCATAAACCAATAACTAAAATAATAATTAGTATGAGAGAGTGTTAAAATGTGAGAAAGATTACGTGAATGATATTTTTTTTAAATTCACTTTCTGATGTTGAGTTTTAAATACATGTTTCTTCTTAATTACAGGAATAATAAGCATATATATATATATATATATATATATATATATATATATATATATATATATATATATATATATATATATATATATATATATATATATATATATATGCTTATATATGTATGTATATATTCAATCACATTGTGTTTTTCATTCCTAAAAAGACTAAAAACACTCAGGAAAGACATCTTGACTAAGGTTCTCATAATTCATGCACCAAAGGGTTAAAGTAATTCAAATGTTATTTCTTTTTCAGGAATCTGCAGTGCAGAAGTTGAGCTGTTTTGCATCAGTGAATACCTACAGGTCTCCTGAGCCAATTAAGGTGAAGTAAAGCGGACAAAGACACAGATATGGATGTGTTTGGTGGTGCCCCACGTTTCTTGGCCTATCCAAGACCTGTTGTCGTTCAAAGTGGGACTGATGCAGTGTTAAAGTGCCAAATTGGTGGTGATCCAAGGCCTGCAGTTATTTGGGAAAGAAATAATGAAAAGATTGATCCCCAAGGGCGATACAGGGTCTTTGAGGATGGAAATGTTTACAACCTCATAATTTCTTCTGTGACTGTAGAGGATAGTGGCCAGTATATATGCAAAGCAAAAAACAGCATTGGGGAAACGTATGCAGCGGCCACACTCAACGTGGAAGGAGAAGCACAAGAGATGGAACTGAGAGAGGAAAATAAACCACGGTTCCTCATCAAGCCCCTCTCTACCCGTGCTGGTCGAGGGGAGGATGCAGTCTTCTCCTGCAAGCTCTGGGGAAACCCAAAGCCTGAGGTCGTCTGGGAAAAGGATGGCAGGAAACTTAATGAAATATTTGAAAGCACACATTTCAGTGTGGGGTACCAGGATGGTGGATGGTTCCAACTCAAGATCTTTAAGACTCGTGCACCGGATGGAGGTGTATATACGTGCAAAGCCAGGAATGAGTTTGGTGAAGCTTTGGCTGGAGCTGTGTTGCTTGTAGATGCAGGCCCAGGACACGAAGAAGAGGGCAATCGTAATGGCTATACAAATGGCCACTGGAAATCCCACCCTGGTAAATCAAGGAGCGGAAGGCAAGTGCTCAACCGGCTCAAAGACGACACCATAACCAAGTCTGCCAAAGTCAAAATGTTTGCTGTGACAGAAGGAAAACATGCAAAATTCCGCTGCTTTGTGACTGGAAAACCTAAACCAGAAATAATTTGGAGGAAAGATGGAAGGCTTATATTGTCTGGGAGGCGATATTTGTTATATGAGGACAGAGAAGGATATTTCACACTAAAAGTACTTTACTGTAAACAGAAGGACAATGGAGTTTATGTTTGTGCTGCATCAAACACTGCTGGGCAAACTCTCAGTGCAGTACACCTCTCTGTAAAAGGTAAGTCAACATTGTCAGTTCAACTAGGGCTGCACGATTCTGGAAAAAATGTGTATCACGATTTTTTTGATAAAAATTGATATCACGATTTAAAGTAAAATTTTTATTCAACTCAAATCCAAAATTTGCATACTTGCAATTTGCATAAAAATATTTAACTATTGAACTATTATTTAACTATTGTTGAACGATTAATTTAGATGTTCATTAAGTGTAATATCATTATATATTGATAAATAGATTATTATTATCAGTAAGCTAAGTAAAGTAAAGTACTTTATTTTGTCATTATACATTATACAATAAAATTTGTCCTCTATATTTAACCCATCCTTCATGCCATTGGGGCACCTGTAAGGACCAGTGGGCAGCCATGTGCGGCGCCCGGGGAATCAACTCCAGCTGTGGAACCAGGCTAATGGTCAGAATCACCTGGCTGAGGATTTTAACAAACTTATTTCTGGGTGATGGGGGAAACCAGAGCACACGGAGGAAACCAATCCAGACACGGGGAGAGAAACATGCAAACTCCACACAGAAAGGCCTGCACGGGCCTTTTTGCTGTGAGGCAAGAGCGCTAACCACTCAGCCACCATGCCGCCTATAATTAAGCTTAGTTGATAATTATTGTTGTTTGGCTATATAATAACTTCAAATTGCCATCAAGTATCATTTCTAAAAAATTATAATTTATAAATTTATAAAATATTTAATAATATTTGAAATACTTGCAAACAAGTAACACTCTGCACATTAAACTTTCCATATTTTAGGAGAGCCATTTTCACTTTGAAATTCAATATTGTGCAATCAGCAATACAAAACAAATAACAATATATTTTAAAAAAAGAATTGTGCATTTTGCATAACAAAATATTTAACTATTGTTGAACTATTAATTTAGATGTTCATTAAGTGTAATAAATTAAATCAAGGAGGGGAAGGCAAGTGCCCAACCGGCTCAAAGATGACACCATGACCAACTTAACCAAAGTCAAAATGTTTGCTGTGACAGAAGGAAAATAATCTAATAATCAAGTAATGTCCAAAATAAAAATATATTTCTATTTTTTGCAAAAAAAAAAAATGTCTTGGTGCTTTTAAACAACCTGCAGACCTTCGCCAGGTTTTCATCCATTTTCTTCACCTACCTCCTAACTCACTCATGAAAATGAGTAGGTCTTTCTGCCTTGCCTGCCGCTGAATCACGTGACATGTAGGTCCATTCACGATTGGTTTAGGGAGAAAACCCGCTGCTACGAACAATCACATGATGTGCAGGTGCGTCTATGATTGGTTGAGTGGGGAAGCAGCAACAGTGGACTTTACGGGAGCAGAAGTGAAGCAAAGTGAAGTGGCCATGGCTCATTTGGGAGAGCGGGTCGTCCATTGACCGAAGGGTTGGCGGTTCGATTCCCGCTCTGTCCTAGTCAGTCCGTTGTGTCCTTGGGCAAGACACTTTACCCTCCTTGCCTCCAGTGTCACTCACACTGGTGTATGAATGCATATGAATGTTTGGTGGTGGTCAGAGGGGCCGTAGGCGCGAAATGGCAGCCACGCTTCTGTCAGTCTGCCCCAGGGCAACTGTGGCTACATATGTAGTTTACCACCACCAGAGAGAGCATGTGAGAGTGAATGAATAATGGATCAATAATGTAAAGCGCTTTGGGTGCCTTGAAAAGCGCTATAGAAATCTAATCCATTATTAAGTGGTGGAAAAAAGAAAACACAGAAAAACCATCTCTTATCAAAAAGCGAATCGTGTGTGTGAACCGACATCACGTTCTTTTTTAACAATATATCGTGCAGCTGTGGTTCAAACCTTGATTGGTGTCATTATTATTTCAGTATTTGGTGTTTTTGCAGCAGGTGTTTTTGCAAATGGACTCGAATCAGATTTCAGTCCATTTGATGCTAGTATGATGTCAGTAAAATAACTCCAAACATGTTCTGTGACATCATGTGGTAGGGTGGTGCCAGAGACAAGTCTCAGGGAAACTGAAGGCTTTATGGCTGTAGACCAATAAAATTGAGTTCATTTTACACACTCAGATTTTCTCTGTGATAATAATATGTGTCACTGTACACAAAGATGGGAAGCAACTAAGTAGAAGTCCTTTTTTTTACTGTACTTAAGTAGATTTTTTAAGTATCTGTACTTAAGCATTTATTTTTCCTGGCAACTTTTTACTTTTACTGTACATTTTTTCACAAATATCTACTTTATAGTCCTTTTTATTTATATAAATATCTGTACTTTATATTCCTTACATTCATATAAATATCTATGCTTTTCGCTCCTTCCTTTCTCAAAAATGACTTGTTGCTTTTTCAAACTAAATGGATATGACATTACGAAAAATAAGTTGCATCATATGGAAAATCAGTGGAGGAGAGAGGGAGCATAGGCAGAGCTGGTAAAAGTACTAACTGTCTGTACTTAAGTAGAAGTACAGCTACTTGTGTGAAAAAAGTAGAAGTACTCATTCAACTCTTTTACTTTATTATAATTGATAAGTTGTAGGCTTTTAATTTTTACGTTAACCAGGAAAAATCTGAAAATTTAAAATGTATTTAAATATAAAGTCTATAAAAGTGAGTGACTGTGTAGATGATGTGTTTAATTAGGTCATGGTATGTGGGTATGGGCAGGGAATTTAGAAAAAAAAAATAAAGTCACAATTGAGCTAAAAATTCATCATGGTGACATTAAAAATGCATAATTTTGAGGTAAAAAGTAAAAATTATTAGATTAAAAAGTTACAATTTTGAGATAAAAAGTCCTAATTACAAGATAAAAAATTAGAAATATGAGATAAGAAATATATATAGGGAGTAAAAGTCAAAAGTTGCCAGAAAAATAAATACTGAAGTAAAGTACAGATACCTAAAAAAATGCACTTAAGTACAGTAACAAAGTACTTATGCTTAATTACTTCCCACCTCTGAGCACAGGCCATGACCAGGGTCCTGCACAGGTCCACTTTTTCCAAAATTTCCTGCATGTACCCAAAAACCTGAAAACCATGACCCGATCAAACCCATTATCTACAGAGTGACTCACTTTTAAGGACTTTATTTTTAGCTACTTTTGAAACGTTTATGTTTTTTTGGTTCAATAATTATTGTTTCATTCATGGCAAAAATGCAGTTTTACTTTTGTACTTTATTGCAATTGAAATATACTTTTTTTTTTACTTAAAAGAGTTGAAACAGTACTTATACTTTTTCACACAAGTAGCTGTACTTCTACTTAAGTACAGAATCTGAGTACATTAGCCACCTCTTGACTGTACAAAATAAAACAATTTCTTTAAAAGGAGGTGAACTGCAAACATAAGTGACCAAATAATTTGACAACGAAGCAACTCAACTACTGGAAAATAAAAAATTGGTAAGGTGAAATTTGATTCAAGTTCATAATTTCGAAGTGCATTCCAACAGTAGTAGGATGTCTGCAAAATCACTTAGCTTTTGAAAGGCATCCATGTGTACAAGGTCTTTAGAAAGGAGGATCATATCTCTCACATGACCCAGGGAAATCCAAACTTAATACATCAACAGAAAACATTGTACTTATTGGCTCAATATGTAGGAAACAAGGTCATTGCTGACCACTCGTGGAAGCAGATAGATGTGGCATTAAGTGCCTTATCTGTTGGCTCTATGTTTAATCTTATTTTATTAAAACATCTATTACATAAAGAAAATAAGAGCTTTACAGGCTATTGAATAGAGCGCATTTTTCCCTTATATTTTCTAATGATGTCAGTTACAAATAACTCGTTCTCTACCGCTGATGGGTACTAGTATTTGAACATCTACAATACAGCTTCACTCCAGACATAGACCAAAATTACCAGTATTACCAGTGTAACATAGACCACAATTACCAGTATTACCAGTGTAACATAGACCACAATTACCAGTATTACCAGTGTAACATAGACCACAATTACCAGTATTACCAGTGTAACATAGACCACAATTACCAGTATTACCAGTGTAACATAGACCACAATTACCAGTATTACCAGTGTAACATAGACCAAAATTACCAGTATTACCAGTGTAACATAGACCAAAATTACCAGTATTACCAGTGTAACATAGACCACAATTACCAGTATTACCAGTGTAACATAGACCAAAATTACCAGTATTACCAGTGTAACATAGACCACAATTACCAGTATTACCAGTGTAACATAGACCAAAATTACCAGTATTACCAGTGTAACATAGACCAAAATTACCAGTATTACCAGTGTAACATAGACCACAATTACCAGTATTACCAGTGTAACATAGACCAAAATTACCAGTATTACCAGTGTAACATAGACCAAAATTACCAGTATTACCAGTGTAACATAGACCACAATTACCAGTATTACCAGTGTAACATAGACCAAAATTACCAGTATTACCAGTGTAACATAGACCACAATTACCAGTATTACCAGTGTAACATAGACCAAAATTACCAGTATTACCAGTGTAACATAGACCAAAATTACCAGTATTACCAGTGTAACATAGACCAAAATTACCAGTATTACCAGTGTAACATAGACCACAATTACCAGTATTACCAGTGTAACATAGACCAAAATTACCAGTATTACCAGTGTAACATAGACCACAATTACCAGTATTACCAGTGTAACATAGACCACAATTACCAGTATTACCAGTGTAACATAGACCACAATTACCAGTATTACCAGTGTAACATAGACCAGAGTGACCAGTCTTACCAGTGTACTCCTATGGTTGGTTTCTGACTTCACTGGAAAAACAATATTGTATCATTTTGTTATTTAGATGTGTACTGATTAGAAAGACATCTATGTTCAGAAAACAGAAAATAAACAGAGTGCAATTAAAAATATCTTTTCTGAACAAAGTGCAGAAGTTATTTACAGAGGCCACGCACACGTTTTCTTTACCCTAAAGTTAACATAAGCGCTCAAGCGTTTGTGTAGCTGCTACCCTTTGTAACACCAGTACAGTATCACACAAACAGAAGTAAACAAGGTTTTTTTTTAATATATCTCATAAAACCAGCAATACCAGAAGTACAGTAAGTGATGATAACTATGTCCAAAAACAAAATGCCTTGGCTTATCTTCCGCTATGTTAGCTAACGTTAACATTAATATAACATATAGCCTATCTCATGAGGCTAAGCACCGTCTAGTTCTGCAGTTAACTTACCAAGATGAATGATGCCTTTTTCCTGGGATATTGTAACAAAATAAAGATGCCTGGACTCAGTCAATACCAAGAACCATATTTGACAAGACCAGTGGCCGAGACTGAGACAAGTCCAAGTCAAATACCAGTGAGTCCGAGACAAGTCCAAGACCATAAAAAAACGCACTTAAGTCCATGACTTGACTCGAGTACTACAGCCCTGGTTTGTAGTATTGAATATAAGGACAGAGCAGATTTTCTGTCAATTCAGGCAGAATGATTTGAATTATGGACTAATATAAATATGATTTTATAGATCATTAGTTAGTAGTAGAAGATCAAACCTACAGCGAAATATTTTTGATTTAATTGGATTATATAAGCAGGTTTTGATGCTTGCCAAATAAGACTAAACATCCTATAGTCAACTTTGATTTGTAAGATTTCACAGTTACCAGGCAAATTGGCAACACATGATGGGATCATGAGTCTGCCAAAAGCTATGTTTTTGCAAAGATGGGTTACAAACTCAGCACTCACAAACTTAAGGAGAAAAGAGTTAGGATTTTTTATTTTAGGTTTTTTTTAAATGTCAGTGCATAATTTCTACAGTCGATAATATTGTGAAAATGTTGAAGGAGTTCAAATAAATCTCACAGTGTAAAGATCAAATCCAGAAACCACTGTTGAATGTGCAATGAGTGAGAAACTGTCATGCTACTATGATGAATATAGACATGTGCACTCAGTAGGTCTTTGGAACACAGTTCACACCATCCACCACTGCTTCCAGAACACAACTTGAAACTGAATTATGCAAGGAGGAGGTTTTGAATCAATTCTGAAACAAAATCAAGTCTTCCATACCCAATAAAATCTCACATCAAAACACAAGGAAAATGTGCGATGGCTAAAAGTGGCCAGCAGCTGGCAATACACTTAATATACAGAAACATTTTACATATTGAAAGAATGCACTGTATATATGAAAACAACTTCTAGAGAAAAATGCTGCAAATACAGAAATGCACTGGAAGAAATGAGAACTGTAGAAACTAAAAAAAATGGAAGAAGAAAACACTGTGTATTCCCTCTCACCAGTGGCGTGCACATTTTCGGGGGCAAGTGCTCTGGAAGGGCCTTCCCTTCCCACTTTTTTGTGCACATGGAACATGTTATTATAGTGTGAGATTAAAAGAACAAACTTTACACACACATGTTGAATATAATTTGACTTTTATTTGTAACATTCTATAAAAGTGAGTTTTCAAACTGTTTGCAATGGGGAAAAGTCTGATAAAGTCTATATCCTATATTATCTATCTAACTAACTTTGGACAGAGGTGTGTAAATGGTATCTTTGTGAAGTAGATACATGTCTGTTTACCCTCCACTGCAGGCCTTGCTAAGAACAGACTGTAGTAAAGTATACTACTCTAAAGCAGCATCCTCCTTGATGCCATGTCCTATATGGGGATATTTGGTCAGGAAATGAGGGTTATTTGGAGATTAAATGTTTCTTGTTCATGTGTTCAAATGCCTTCCTACAAAACCTATGCAAAAGAACATGTTCAGCTTACTAATATATATGCAATACATTATTTGTGGTGGTTGTCCATGTTATCTATTCTTGATTTGTGCTATAGTGTTAAACTTGCTAATCAGGTGACAGCTAAAAAAGTTGGCTAAAAAAGGCTCAGGTGTTTGGTGCTGTATGTACGGTGGCTGGGAAGGCTCAGAAATAAAACAAAAGCCACAACACACCAAAAATCCATAACACAACACAACACAGAAAGCCACAAAGGAAGTTACTGTATTTTACAATGGACTACCGGAAGCAGAATTACCATAGTCAGTGGCAAAACTGACATATACGGGTAGAGAAAGAATGTTAAAAACATATATATATAGTTTTACGTACTTTTCCAACCTTTTCACGTCTATGTTCCTTTTAAATTTGACAAGAAAAGACTGCTTAATGGCAACCAGAGATGGAGCCAGACATTGTGAAGATCCGGGCTTAGTTCAGAGGGGGATTTGGGCTTCCTCCCCCAGAAAAAGTGCAGTTATTAGATGCAATTTCCTATATTGTAGTGCAATTTAATGTGACCTGTTCAACAAATCGTAACCTCATGACATAGATATAGAACACTATACACTATATCTAGCATGTCCAGCCTCAGGTTTCACAGGTGCCGCCATCTTTGTACAAGGTCCCCATGTTTCTCACACTATCAGGAAAGATATAAAGATGAGACTGATAAAAGTGAGACATTTTTCCAATAGGTAGAGATTGTCAATGCAATGTGTTCTATATCTGTCACCCCATGACATGAAAATAAACATTTTTAAATGAAGAGACTGTGAGGTTTCCTTCCCACAAGGAAACAAATGAGTATATATTTAATGTACATATTTAACACTGAGTGAATATTAACATAACATTATAAACAAAATAGCAGAATATAGAACTGTAAACTTAAGGATCAGGGTTATAATAGTTTTGGATTTTTCATTATAGTTTCATTTTAGTTAGTTTTGACTTGTTTCCCTCTAATTCAGCTAGTGTTAATGTGTTTTTGAATAGTTATCTTTTTTTCCTGAATGCTTAGTTTTAGTTTAGTTTTAGTATTGTGAGGTGTGGATCAGCTGGGTCAGGTTGAGGAAGGCCATTGAGTGAGCAGAGACACAAACATATGGACAGTATGATGTATAAACTCCCTATAACAGGTTGGGGGTTAGGGAGGTGTCCAGTTCTAGCCATTTTGGCCAAACATAGATAAACCAGCTAACCAAGGGTAAACCAGACAGAAACATATGAGCTAGATAGTAATGTACAGAATTCAGCTCAGCTGAAGTAAACCAGGTTGAAACATATAAACCAGCTAACCAGCAGTAAACCAGATAGAAACAGATTTAACTGACTCTCGCAGAATCCCGGGACACCACTCAAAGGGCTGTTACCCCAGCATTTACATTAGGAAGAAAGTGGACCCCAAAGGAAGCAGTTCAACAAGCAAAGTCAGCATTCCAACATGCTGAGGTTGTGGGCCGATTCCAGCAGGGAAGAGGGGGGCTGGGCTCAACCAAAGACAGGCTACACTGGAGCAAGGCAACAGCAGCAATTCAATTCAATTCAATTGTATTTATAAAGCCCTAAATCACAACAAAGTCGTCTCAGAGGGCTTTACAAAAACACAATCAGCAGAACGGCGGAAATTGGTGGTCCTGGAGGTCCGGCACCAGGAAGAAGCAGCAAGATGCACGAGGGCTCTGTCACAAGCTCGCCAAGGACATGGGTGAATTGGGAGAGCATAGAAAAAAGGAGGATTAGCTGGAAAGACCTGTGGCAGATGGAGGCAGGTAGGATCAGCTTCCTCCTTAGAGCTACATATGATGTTCTGCCTTCACCTACAAACCTCCATCAATGGCTTGGTGAAGATCAGCAGCACCAACCAGGAAAAATCAGCTGGAGGGGGCCCGGGACTGGGAAATGCGTGTCGACGTAGGCCACCTACTCACAGTACCACCACACATAGCAACTTCCACCCTAAGGCCGGACATGGTACTTTGGTCCGACAGCTCACGTGCCGTATTTTTCATTGAGCTGACGGTACCATGGGAAGATGCCATAGAGGAGGCCTATGAGAGGAAAAATCTGAGGTACTCAGACCTGAGGGCGGAGGCCGAACGACGAGGCTGGAGAGCATCAGTCCGTCCTGTTGAAGTGGGCTGCCGAGGCTTCATTGCAAAATCCACCATCAATTTACTGAAGGATCTAGGAATCCATGGCCGGACCCTGCGTCGTACCATCAGAGAGGCATCAGACACAGCAGAACGCTGCAACCGGTGGCTGTGGTTAAAAAGGAAGGATCCCAGATGGGCCCCGGGAAGCTAGGGACACACACACCCAGGTCTGATCAGCCTGTGGTGGGCCTACCCCAGAGGAGGGTGTATTGTATGTAAAAGGCTGAAACACCCAATGACGCTGGGGACTACAACTGAGGATGTGTCCCTGCTTCCTACACCATCTGGGGTAATTTCCTGTGTAGACCATTGGTAATATTTCGGGATACTTACCATCTTGTCCTTTTTCATAAACCCAGTTCAGCAAATAATGAAAACTACTAGAAAAAGGCTAATACTATTTAAAATTCAACTTGTATTTTTCATATTCACATTCTAAGGATGTAAATAAGTTTTTTCTGCTCTCAGACCTGCACTTTACATAAGCTGCTGTAATTGTGGCATGTCTCCCATGGTGGAATAAATAAAGTTTTATTCTATTCTAAACCAGCTTTTTTGACAGTGAGATATTGAGATATGAGAGACTTTGATTTAATTGTTAGTTTGTGCAGATACTTGAGATCACACTTTAGATTTATATCATCACACTGACACATAGTGTGTCAGTGTGATGATATAATGTTATATAATCACACTAATTATATTATATATAATTATATAGTGTGTATTTTTTTAGTTCCCTATTTTTTACCTGTTTTTATGTCACAAACATTTGACTGTATTTATACATAAATTAAGTTTTTTTTGTTGTTTTTTTACTTCCTGTTGTGTTATAGCTCTTTAAATATAGTTCTAGATTATTAAAATATTACAGTGTAGATTTTTTAATTCATATAAGACTAATCTTGTAATTTCACGTACATCCAAAGTGGTTATTTAAGAAAAGGAGGAACAATACAAAGTGGTACCAGGCACTAAAAAAATACACAGCATCACAGCAGACGCAACAATTGAAATTAGAAAATATCTATAAGAGCCTTTCATTCCCTGATCTGCATATCCTCTTGCATACCAGAAGGAAAGGGCAGTGGTCTGTCCACATTTCAAAATGCCTTTGCATTCCTGTGACAAGTTCACCATGTGAAAGTGTTTTTTCCAAAACTGGAGAAGTGATAATGACGAAAGAAATTGGTTGCACGTCTCAAGTAAAACCTTGAAATCTAAGTAATGCATATTTCCATGTGTTCAGGGTGTTCATGTTTTAATTTCATTGCATTTATTCATTTAGCACATATCAGTACCTCAATGGTACAGGGATGGAACAAAGCTCAATTGGTTTGTACAGGAGTTCCACCCTTAACAGAAATTACAGTCAACTTAGATGAATAATAATCTTTGAAAAATCAGGAGACAAAGTACAAAATAAAGCATTACTAAACAGTAATATAAGGTGTAAACAAAATTCATAATTCAAGATAAGCAAGATATACAGATGAAGAAGAAGCAAATAAAGTAATAATAAGGCAGTGCAGTAGGTGTTTTTTGAACTGCTATTTAAAGAATGAGAGATGTTAAAGAAAAGTGTAAAAGTGAAGTGTTCCAGAGCATCGGATCTCTGTATGACAGATTGAGTTGATTATGTGAAGTGCAGGTTAAAGGTGGATATAGATTATTACTATTACTGTGTCTAGTTCTGTGTGAGTGTATTTTAGTAACACAAATTAATTTGACACACGTACCCACACACACTTTATTACAAACCATGTGAGATCAGGATGTGTCTTGTTGAACCACTGTGAAGTACTAAAACTTAACCACCAGAGGGCACTGTGGAGAAGTTTACACTGCATGCATGATTGTCCCCCAATTTTCAGAACCAAACCCACCCGCTAGTGTTGCGCGGGCTACCCACTGGCCAGTGGATATCCGTGGGTGACCCGCGAGTCGGGCGGGTTGGATCGCAGTATTAATACATATTTTGCGGATGCGGGTGGGGCGGGTCAGGGACGATCAATACCCGCTGAGGTGTGTGTGTGTGTGTGTGTGTGTGTGTGCTCGGCTCGCGCATGTGCAAGCCCGTCACTTCCTGTTTTGAATGCTGTTTTATCCCAACTTTTTGTTATTTGTTATTAGCGCCAAATCTCCCTGAACACTCAGAGATAAGAGTGAAAATGTCGGACTTGATCAGGGAGAAGATTAAAACAGGCGATGCGAAGGTTGTACGGAAACGTTGTATGTGTTGGCTTTATAGAGTGATGATGTGGGTGGAGTCTATTTTATGTGCTGGAGTGTATATTGAGACGTTAGAAAGGAGGCAAAAATTATACTTCATGACTTTTAACATTAGAAGCACAAGGTAAAGATGCCACGAATGTACTATGTGAGTTTAGAGCCAAATTTAAGCTCGCGGGTTGATAGCGGGCGGGTTGGGTTTATCGATACGTGACATCATGCGGATTGGGCGGGGCGGGCCAAGCCACGTCTTGGGTTTGGGCGGGGCGGATTTCTGTAAAACCCCCTAACCGCGCATCACTACCGCCCACCATCCACCGATTAGTTTTTAGGTCTAATGATGATGTTAGGACTATGCCAATTGTCTTTTTCATGCAGTGTAGTTCAGTAGTAGTCTATATTTTGCCAGTAAACTGGAGCCTTTGTTGACAAAAAAAGTCTAATTTACCCACCGCACAACATCAACACGAGTGGGTAAAACCTTATATTTTAAAAGTGCTGCTGCACTTTCAGTTCTGTGATCAACTTCACCCTCGTCCTCACGGCAACTTGTTTACGCTCACTGTAGCAATCAAATAGAACTAGAATGTGACAAAGATAATAAAATAGATCCACATTTGAAACATTTGGGGCTGCTCAATCAGCCTCAGCGGCAGTCAGGCATTTAAAATGTTTACCTGGGGATAACAAGCCATTGTTTGGTATACATTTAAATTTTTGGGACATGTACAGTAAGATTCGGGATTCGGGACAACAGCTTAGAATTCGAGACTGTCCCGAATTTATCAGAATTTATGGTCACCCTGTCTATAATCTGTGTTTCAGTGGATTTATGCTCTTGGTGATGCTACTGGTTGTAACAGTTGTTAATAGTTTATTAACTTATTTTACAAACCGTGACTGGATACTTCTTGGCTACCACAGTTGTTAGCATACTCACTAGTAATCCCATTTTTCTGTGTTCGATAGGTCTATGTTGTCAGTTTAATCTAGTTCATTATATGACCCAGAAATCTAATTGGTTTCATCTGACAGAATAATTAGCCTTGATGTTCACTCTTAGCTGCTGTTGTAAGATACTTGTCTGTTGTACAGTAAATGTTAGCCCTGGGATGATAGCATGCGAATCACATGTTGAAGTGTCCTTGGACACTGAACTCTGACATAGTCATCCTGTAGGACTGACAGAACTGTAGTCCATTTACATAACTGTCAAACAGTGTTGGGAAAGTTCACCTTGATTAGGAACTAGTTCAAAGTTCAGTTCAAGTTACTCAATATGAATTAGTTCAGTTCATCGTTCATTCTTCCAAATTATGAACTAGAAGTTGATGGATCCCAAAATGAACTTTTTCGTTCTTTTTTTGTGTTATTATTGTAAACTTATTATTATCCGTTCCTGACGTTATGCTGACCGTAGTCAGGAAATCAGGGGAAAATGCCATCCTCCTCCCGGGGTTAACTTCCCTCTGCGGGTTCTTAGAACACACACGGTTTCAGTGAGCTTCGTTTTCAATGTTTATTTCCAAGAACGGGACAACACCTGCTCCCGTCGCCAGTACTTTAACTCTTTTTCTCTGCTCCCAAAAACTCTCTGCACCCCTCTCTCTCTCTCTGCCCCCCCCCAAAACGCTTCTCATTGGCTATTCCACAACATTATGGTGCCAAAATTTGTTCAGAATAATAAAAAAATGACATCTATGATAATGCTGTGTTTTGATTCCATTTTATGCTTTATAGGACTCAATAATTACAACGTGATGAGAACGAAATATGAACTACATAAAAGCGCAGTTCAATAAATGCCAGAATAACCACGTTCACAACTTCCCGTTCATTTGGCAAAAGTGAACAAGTCGTTCACGTTCGTCAAAAATATGATAGCGTTCGTGAATGATCATTCAATGAACTCGTTCAGGTACAACACTGCTGTGAAAATATATCATCACTGGATCCACAGGCATTATTTGTTGAGAAAAGAAACATCAATCAGGCCGTAAGTTGAACCCCATTTTCTTTTCGTCTTGCAACGACGTCTCCAAATATATCCTTTAAAGTTCTCACCTAAAATCCTGTCAATTCTTCACACTGAGCGATTTCGTGGCAAACTATATTCCTCAGAGCATAGTCAGGTTTCGGATCACCACCAAAATTTTTTATAATTTTCCAGATATGGTAAATGGACTGCACTTATATAGCGCTTTTCCACCTTCATGGTGCTCAAAGAGCTTTACATTAGCTTCACATTCACCCATGCACACACACTCATACACCAGTAGGTTTCTAAGTCCTACTTGGAGCCTTGGTCAGGGTTCAGTATCTTGCTCAAGGACACTTCGACATGTGGACAGCCAGAGCCAGGACGTGATCCACCAACCTCTCGGTCGTTGGGCGACCCACTCTACCAACTGAGCCACAGCCACCCCATTACCAACCCACCCTGAGAATGTCATAAAAATCTGTTTATACATTTTTTAGTTATCTCATACACAAAGAAACCAACCAACCAATGCTGATAAAAATATAACCTGCTTGGCTAATAAACACTTCAGTATACGACATATATACATTATTGTCTTAGTGATGTATATAAAGCACTATGGGCCTTATTCACCCGGAATGTTCAAATGACATTGAGAGGTACACTTGTTGCTAGACACAACACTTTCCCGACAGCAATAGCGCCTCACTCCTGCATCCTGAAATGAACATCCTCAAAGAGCAAAAAATCATATCATGGTTCACCATCGTTTTCCCAAAGATAAGGCACTTCGGCATGAATGGATCATAAACATAAAGAGGGATACTGGTCAATATTTCACAGTAAAATAAGAATAATTATGTCCACTGCAATGCAGTAGCTAACAAATAAAGCTTAGCTTACCAGACTAGCATCAATGATAAACAGCGCTAACAGTCATCTAATCAACCTAATATCATGACGAAATAAGAAAATATGAATGTGTAATTACATAACACTACATTATTTATGCTATTTCAAGATTATGCTTTCCATTTTGTGATTATCTGTCAGTACTGATGACACCATGATGGTACCATTAGCCTACTTAAACTTAATGTAGTCTTCAACCCAGTTACTATAGCCTTTCAGCAAGACACCCTGGAGAATATTGCAGACCTTACACACCCATTTTTCAACAATATCAATCATTAACTCCGGCATGACGGAGGGATTAGTGGTCCAAACTGCTGGCATGTTGGCAACCCAAACATTCACTGAAGAGAGTGATTGACACTTTGTACTTCCATTTAACTTTCATACCCCTCAAGTGTAAAAAAGGCCGCCAGGTGAATAAGGCAAATTTAGGACTCAGAAGGGATTTGGCCCACTTTGGAGGGTGTATGGGAGAATGAACTGTAATCACACAAGCTGTTAGCTGGTCTGTCGTCAAAAATCGGCAATTCGGTTGGTCCAGAATGATTACGTGATGTCCCATGACGTCATTTTCTGAACCCGCCATTTTTATGGCTGATCCATGGTGTATGTCCGGCTTGTTGGTCACGACATAATCTGTCTATAGTCATGTCCAAGCCACAGCTGGGCCGCATTTGGCCCTATTGATCTACATGTAAAAATGCCACAGTGTTGTGTACCCCACTATTTAAACAGATCAGAATCCAATACAAATGCAGAGGAGAACATTTTAATTTTTTTGTTTTCCAGTTGAGAAAGAGAAGAAGAGATGGCTGAAATTAATAAGGCATTAGGTTTTTAATTATTTTCTGAGTTGCCTGTCTATATGAATATATTGACAGCTATCTTTTACCATATCAGGGCACGTATTAGCTCATACTAGTGGTGGCAGACATCCCTCCCTGCCGTGTCAGATGTACGAGTCACAATGACAATGCCAGTTGTGTGTGCAGGGACCAGCGCTCTGAGAGTAATCACTGCTGGTACTGCTGCTAGCATTAGCTGCAGTACCAGTACAGATGTCCAACACTTCAAAGTTTTCAATTCCACTTTTCTCCAGTAGTATATTTGATCACTATTTTTTACTTCTCATGGCCAGCTCTGTTAAAATACAAAGCGGACAGTGAACGGTGAGTTTTACGGTAGTGTACATGTATACAGAACTGTAGGAGGAGCTCCACTGAGAAAAATACTAGAACACCAGTAAAGAAGAACCAAAACAGTAGAATCCTGCCTAGTTTCTCTTTAAAGGTAGGGCAGGAGATCTTGGAAAACGGTTCCTGCTTGCTATATTTTGAAAGTATACACCCCCAATGCCTCATCAGCCCACCCCTCGAAACCACGCCTTCAAAAATACATCAATGCGCATGCTGTCACAGAGATTCACAAACATTCACAAGAACTCAACGTCAAGTAGCATCCTAAATAACAAAACAATAAGCAACATTTATCAGTTTGTGTCACATGAAGCTTAGAGGGTTTAGAACAGGAGTGTCAAACTGCGGTCTTCGAGGGCCGGGGTCCTGCATGTTTTAGATGTTTCCCTCTTCCATTACACCTGGAGGACATTGCATCATTATCAGTCTGATGAGGTCTTAACTCTTAGTGTCAGCACTGATGCATTCTGAATGGATGAGTTAGTTTAAATATTCAGAAAAATTCAACAGTTTTACTTTATTTTGTGCATGGAAAAGGTGCCAAAAAGCAAACAGTGTTTTTTTTTTTTATTATTATTTTATTTCACCATTTTTTTAAATTGCTTTGTTTGAGTTTCTGCAGCACTCTTTTCTTACCGCATGTTTCTGTTTGTAGTACTCATCTGTTTCTGCAGCGTATTAGTGTGTTTGCTGCATTTTTTTTTTCTTATGTGCAGGGCATTATTTTAATATGCAAGTAATTTTTGTACATGCAGCACGTTTGCTTCGGTCGGCCATTGGGGAAATGAGTTTTGTGACTGAATGCTCATAGTGATGAAATTAAATCTGTTCAATAGAAAATATCCTTGGTAGCATTAAAAAGTTTTTCTCATTCTTTGAGTAAAACTTTAATTTTCTGTAGACCCACATTACTATGGACATATTTACTCATCAAGATATGCCACAATACTTCGTGCAGGTGTGCACGACAGAACCTTTTTCTGTTTCAAATTAATTCAGTGAGGGAACAAGAAGTTGAGTGTGAGAAACATGAAGAGAAATGCCTTATTCTTATTTGATAAATAAATAATGTAGCTAATTGAATTACAGCATGTTATTTGAGAGAATGAATATGTTGAATCAGAATGTGCTTAATCGCTCTGTATCATGATTTGGGTATGAATCGTATTGTATCAGGTATGAATGTATGTATTTAATACTATATTGCCTCTTAAATGATGTATTGAGATGTGTATCATATCACCCTTACAACTGAGATTCCCAACCCTAGTTCACCCACAATCAAAAAGCATAATAAAAAAGAAATGAGTGTAATGCATCAAAATCTAATTGAGTTTGTCAGTGAAACAGGGAAATTGAGCAGCTTTTTCATTGTACTTTTGTGGTTAAATAAA
The DNA here is from genome assembly GCA_020466265.1 of Siphamia tubifer. NCBI lineage: Eukaryota > Metazoa > Chordata > Actinopteri > Kurtiformes > Apogonidae > Siphamia > Siphamia tubifer. The sequence continues at coordinate 9,176,691 of CM035803.1, forward strand.
ATTTCAAACAAAGCAATATATCTCAATTGCATTTAGTCTTAACTTATCTGGAAATGGAGTTTGTATGTTGTATAAAAACACATTTATGCCTGTTTTTCTCCGTAATGCCAGAGCCACCTGTACGGTTCAAGCAGCCTCTCATTGATTTAGAAGTTTGGGAACAAGACTTGGCTGTTCTTGAGTGTGAAGTTCCAGAGGATTCTGTCCCCATCACATGGTATCTGGAAGACAGACGACTGCAGCCAGGAGCCAAGTATGGAATGGAGGAGTGGGGAACAAAGCGACGACTTACTATCCGTGACATTGGAGTTGATGATGATGGAATTTACCTTTGCGAGATGCCTGATGGGGGAAGAAGTATTGCAGAAGTAGCTGTAAAAGGTAAAAGCCAATGATTACACTTAAAATGCTCAGAGGTCATCCATGAAAAATGTTTCTTTTCTCATAAGTTTGTTAGCTTTTTTAAAATTGGGCTTTGGATGAAGCCAATTAAATTATTTGTAATAATATGTCATTGACTTTTTCCAGGAGCTATTCTGGACTCATTTGTTATATTTGGATTTTGAACCATGGGTGAAATGATGACAGTGTGTGCTTTGTCAGGGTTTGATTAGAGGCATTTTTATAACTTGGTCACTCTGCAAGTCGAACTGACCTTCTCACTTAAGCTTCTCTTTATGGAATAAAATTGGTGTGTCTATGAAACTGGGTACATTTTGGTGGCTTTTTAGACTCAATAAAGTAAACATTTTTTTAGACATATTTCCCCAAGGATGTACAAATTGATAACCTCAGATAAATGAAAAATTGCTCTCAGCCACTCCATAATAAATGAATTTAGAATCAAATATTGGGTTCAAAAATAGTACTCGAATATGGACAGTTAAATCGACCGAAGTGTAAGTGCATTAAATGGACTGCACTTATGTAGCACTTTTCCACCTTCATGGTGCTCAGAGTGCTTTGGCTCAGTTGGTAAAGCGGGTCGTCAAATGACTGAAAGGTTGGTGGTTTGCGTCCCGGCTCTGGCTGTCCACGTGTCGAAGTGTCCTTTGGCAAGACACTGAACCCTGACTTAGGCTCCCAGTTGGACTGACAGAACCTTGGAAACCTACTGGTGTGAATGGGTGAATGTGAGGTCCATTTGCTATTTGCTTTACATTAGCCTCACATTCACCCATTCACACACACACCAGTAGGCTTCTAACGTTCTGTCAGACCTACTAGGAGCCTAAGTCAGGGTTCAGTGTCTTGTGCAAGGACACTTCAACATGTGCACAGCCAGGGCTGGGACACAAACCACTGACCCTTCAGTCGACCTGGTCTACCTAGTGAGCCACAGCCCCTGCATTAGATATGAAAACATGGCTGTAAATGTATATATTTATTAATTAACAGTACACATTAATGAACATTTCTGTAAATGTTCCAGAATTAGCATAAAAAACCCTGTTCAACATGTAAAATGCTAGAATTAAAAAAATTAGTAACATTTTAAAAGGTAAGTTATACCACTCATGACATATGTTTAGTTCATATACACAGTAGAAACAGTTTACTTTTAAATATTAACAAAAACATCTGGAACAGAAGAAGAGGTGGGCGACCTGCAAGGCTCTAGTGTGAACAATGCTAATGTGATTTCAGCCAGTCTTGAATGTGTTATATGTGGGTCTTATATAGACTATAAATAAAGACACTGTGTTAGATGTGTAGATCCTAGTATTTTTTCTAATTTGGGTTTTTCACCAATCTACGTCTCATTCCAGGTTTGTTGTGGAACCTATTGTGTCCACCTGCATTGCGTGCAGAACCTGCCCATTTAAACACAAATAAATTGCAAATGATTTTGCAAAGTGCTGGTAATTTTATGAAACACTACCTGTGAGAGAATAGATATATAAAAAAAGTCCTTTTGACCAAGTTGCAAGTGGATTATGTATAAAAATAATATAAAAAAATATTTTATTAGAAAAATAGTTGATCTTTTTTCTCAGTACATATTTATTTTTAAAATAGACCCAAATCACTTCAAAACATTAGTCTACATCTGATTTGTAATTATGTAATGACGCAAATGCCTGTTGTAGTAAATTAGCATAGCTTATCCCTTGGTGAGTCCAGTGTTTTGCTGCTGTTACCAATATTGTCTGTGTTATGAGCAAGTTTTTAGTGAACTGAAGATGATAACTGTGGAGGTTTTTATGTTTACACTAAAATGTACATATTTTGTGTAATTTTAATTACTACTACAAAATGTATAACAATTGGAAAAGCTAGAGATACAACTGAACAGCATCCAAAAGGCTTAAAAACTGCATCCATTTGAGCTGGAACAATTATTTCAGTGTTGATGCACTCTACATTATTTAGTTCAAATTTTATTTGACTCAGAAGTTGCCCAGAATTGCTTGGGTGCTTCATGTAAAACTCATAGTTGTAGGAAAAGTGAGTCTGTGTCATTGTTACACTGAGTGCAAAACTAACTTGATATTTTCAAAATGTTAACTCTTCAATCAAAACAATTTCTTGCAGGAACAATTTTGCGGAAGCTTCCAAGAAAAGTTGATGTCTTAGAGGGTGAAAACGCTGCTTTTTGTGCTGAAGTGGAAAAAGAAGAGATGGATATTCACTGGTACAAAGATGGTGTAGAGCTCCGTGAAACACATCAAACCATCCTTAAGTCCTTTGGCCGAACTCACATCCTAGTTTTTGTCAATACAATGCCTCAAGATTCTGGCCTTGTAACTTTCCTTGTAGGCAGATCCAAGACATCCTCTCAGCTGAGGGTGAAAGGTAGGGTCACGCATCAGCAAACTATTGACTTCTACATTAAATGCATTGTCTCATGAATTTTGATCAAAGTCACTTTACCAAGTAGGTCGATGTGTTGTGTATGTCAATACAGAAGGAGGTTAAGGCATAACAGGTTTATCTTATTTCAGCGGCCAGACATTGTCCTCCCAGTTGTCCAGTGGGTGTACAGATCAACACAGAGCGTGCTAATGCTGCTCTTCTTTCATGGGTTCCTGCCCAGGACTCACGAAAAAACCCTCCATCTGGATATGTACTAGAACGACAGGAAGTGGGGACTGGCTCACAAGAGTGGTTACAATGCCTAACCACTGATTCTGCAACATCTGTGGAAATTCTTGGTGACAGTGTACCATGCGAAGCCGATTATCGATTCCGTATATGCAGCGTAAATAAATACGGCAAAAGCAACAATGTTGAGTTCCCTAGATCTGTTCACTTGGGTAAGTTAAGTCATACTAGAACATCTCTAACTGCACTAACCAACTATCTGAACTAAACAAGGGTTTCCTTTCCTTTTCTAGTTCCTGTGGCCAGAATACAAGCTCCATTACAGGATGCCTTAGTACCAGAAGGGCAAGATGCTGTCTTCTCCATTGAGCTTTCTGCCTCAGTAATTGGTACATGGTTCTTAAATGGCACTCAACTTCAGGAGGATGAGCGTTACTCCATGCGCAGGTCACGAACACACCAATCTCTTCGCATTCGAGGAGTACGTGATACAGACAACGGTGCTGAGATTACATTTATTGCCTACGGCATCCGAGATTCTGCAGCATTATACATCCAAGGTATGGGTGTAAAGGTCACAGGGATGCCTCTTTAGCCACATATAATGTACTTTACTCATATGTTAGCATCTACTTTTGTTGGAGGCTACAGGAATTAGTCCACATTCTTTTCTGTCTCATTCTTTAAAATACATTGAACTGACTTGATCTGACCACAAACAAAGTGGTCAACTGAGAAACCACATTGCAATCAACAATGCATTCATCAGCTGAGGGCCACTCACCTCTACATAGGACAGTGAAACAGCCTTGATCTCTTAAAACACTTCAGCTTTATGGTAAATTGACTGCATTTATATAGCGCTTTTCCACCTTCATGGTGCTCAAACCGCTTTATATTAGCCTCACATTCACCCATTCACACCAGTAGGTTTCTAAGGTTCTGTCAGTCCTACTGGGAGCCTAAGTCATGGTTTAGTGTCTTGCCCAAGGACACTTCTACATGTGGACAGCCAGAGCCAGGACGCGAACCGCCAACCTCTCGGTCATTGGGTGCCAATGCCACGACTGTGGCTTTATACTTTTTGTAAACTGTAAACAATTAATTTAAATATTATTTTAATACTTATTGAGGTCTTTTGTTTAATCTTTTTAGTAACTAGTGATAGGGATGGCGATAGCTCAGGAGGAAGAACAGGTCATCCATTAGCCAAAAGGCTATCCCCACTCTGTCCTAGTCAGTCCAATGTGTCCTTGGCCAAGACACTTCACCCTCCTTGCCTCGAGTGTCACTCACACTGGTGTGTGAGAATTCGATGGTGTTTGGAAGGTCTGTAGGCACGAATTGGCAGCAATGGTTAACTGTGGCTACAAATGTAGTTTACCACCACCAGAGTGAGAATGTGAGAGTGAATGAAAAACGGATCAATAATGTAAAGTAATTTGGGTGTCTTGAAAAGTACTATTGAAAGCTAATCCATTATTTTTATTATTAGGTTAATGTGTTTAATATTTGTTTGATTTGCTGGAGTTCTGTCTTTCACTGGATTCCTTTGTTTTTACTGTTGAGTGAGTGGTTTCTTGAGGTAAGATGGGTCACACTTTGGTCAACAATGGCAGATTTCCATATGGCCACAGGGGATACAATGTAAAAATGCAGTTAGTATAGGACTCAGTGCATTGCTGGTTGAACCAAGCCATCTTGCTCACAAGGGGGGTCAGCCAATAGATGGGGGGGCAGTTTTCAAAAAGTATAAAGGTGAAGTGCCATTTACATGAGGACAATTGCAGCTACATACGACAGTATATTTTATCAAAAGTGCCTTTCATTTACACAAAGACGACGCCATCAGGGTGTAAATACACACAAATCTGAAGACTCCTTCCAGAGTGGGGCGTATTGAAGATGTGCTGGGTCGCATCTCCGTCTAAATGGCAAGAAATGCACATGTTCATGTTGCAGGTGTCTTTACGTCACATATGTTCACGTCACATACACTTTCAAGTTACATTCATACTCTGAGCAGGTAAAGCAACAAACATGTCAGACAACCTCAATTGCACAGATCTTACAGCTGCACTAGCGTTAGCGCTAGGAGCTGTAGTAAATGTACAGGAGTCGTTTCAGCTATTGTACAGACATTACACTCATACCGTAGCTGAACAGAGATGAGTGTACAATTACATACGTCAAAAACAGAAAAGGACATAGCTGGCCTGGCATGACTATCCAATCGTATTTTGCCTACTGTTGCATCTTCGTATAAACAAGTATTTCCTCCTGAATATGCTCGTCTAAACACGGATGAAAAACTGAAGATGAGACGCCACTTTTGCGTTTTCTGATTTCATCATCTCCGTATAAATATAGCCTATGAGATTGGGGCCATTTCATTGTCCTGTGTGGGGGTGGGTGGTCGTCAGAAGAGTTATGCTTTGTGCTTCGAACAAAAGAACATACTGACACATACATGTTTAACTTGTAGTTTAGACTGCTTTAGCCCCATTGAAAAGATATTCCCTTTCAAATTAATTCAACCATTTTGCCCTTGCACGTTCTGTTATAGCCATTAACAATTAGACCTGTCACTTAATATTCATACTGTTCTATGTTCGCAGCTCCTCTTGTCAAGTTCTCCCCACTGTCAGAAATGGATCGAAACAAGTTTGTAGAAACTGGGAACCCCATTGTTCTCTACTGTGAGCTCTCAGATCCTGCAGCTCCAGTACACTGGTACAAGAATGGAGTAGAATTACAAACAACAGAGGGCCTGCACATCCAATCAGAGGGTACCATGAGGAGAATTGTAATCCAATCAGCAGAGTTTTCACATTCAGGGGTGTACTGCTGTGATGCCATTGATGATGTCATCAGATTTAATGTGGAAGTTGAGGGTAAGTGGCAAATGTTTATTTGCAGTTGTGTGATATCTTTTACAGATATTAACCACCTTTAATATTATTTCATAATTGTTTTTTTCTCATGTATTTTTTATTTTACTTGTGAGTTTGACATAATGTTTATACTTTCATATTTCACTGAATTACCAAAATATCTGTAGCTCCACCTGTGAGGTTTTCAGCCATTCCAGATGCTGAGAGGAACATAAGCATCCAAACAGGCTGCCCCATTGCTTTACAATGTGAGCTCTCAGATCCTTCTGCCCAGGTGCACTGGTACAAAGATGGGTCCAAGCTCCATTCTCAAAGTGAAGTAGATATTCTATCAAAAGGCTTGATGAGAAAACTGATAATTCACTCAGCAGAATTTTTCCACTCCGGAGTATACTCCTGCAAGACAAAAGGTGACACCATCACATTCAGTGTGGACATCAAAGGTGATTTACTTTCACTTTAAATTTGACAGACTAACAAGCTCCTCTTCAACAAAACAATTAACTCTGTTGAAATACATGTTTGTTGTGTTACGCCTTTCTTCTAAGCACTCACTCAAAGTGCAGCTAAAATGGCAATTTTCTTTGACTGCATGTTAGTAATTTTTCCTGTCAGTCCTGAATCAATAATCTTTAAGGGTTGACGTGAGGTTGATTTACAGCTGACCTAAGATCTTAACATATCTGTAGCTCCACCTGTGAAGTTCTCAGCAATTTCTGAAGAAATGAGGACCGTGTCAATCAAAGCAGGCTCTCCAATTGTACTTCGATGTGTGGTGTCGGATCCGGAGGCCAACGTTTGCTGGTTCAAGGATGTAATGAAGCTCATTTCAAACTCTGGATGTGAAATCCAGTCAGAGGGCCACACAAGGACATTGTTTATTGAGTCTGCAGAGCCGTGCCACTCTGATGTGTATAGGTGCACCACAGAGGATGATACCATGGAGTTTCAAGTGGAAGTCAAAGGTGATTTTACTCTCTTTGTGTTGTGCGTTTATGTTGTAACCCAACATCCTCTTTTTAGATGCCACTAATAATCCCCTGCTTTCTACTATATCTGGTTTGAGGACTGTTTCATGCATATAACCTTAAACAGCTGTTTACATAAATGATTATCATCTGTAATCCACTTGTTTGTGGCTGCTGTGGCTCTCCCTTAATTGAATATCTCCAAAGCAGTTTTTAATTTACATTCAGTAGTTAGATATTCTTTTTTTTGCAAGGTATCCATTTCCACAGATTTGGGTTTTATTTAGTTATCCTGAATTTCCAATGCTAGCTGCACCAGTGATGTGCTCTACTGTGTTTGACGTTGAGAGACGGAAGTCACTTGAGGTGGGTAAACCTTTGAAGCTGGAATGTGAGGTTGCAGACTCCACTGTGCCAGTGTGCTGGTATAAAGATGGTGTAAAGCTCTTCCAACAGAATGGTTGGGATATGCAAAGTAAAGGAACAATGAGAAGACTCATTATCCCATCTGCTGAGCTCTTGCACTCAGGGCTATACAGCTGTGAAACTTCTGATGACACTATCCACTTCACCGTGGATATTAAAGGTGAATTTTATTTTAACTTCTTGAATCTTTGAGCCATTGCTTGAGCTTTTTGGAGACTAGACACAACTAACATTTCCAATATACATATCTGTCTGTCTGCAGTCAAGTGGTGTTTTGTGTTTTTGTAAATGTTTAAATTATTCAATGGTAACATTAACCTATACTGAAACAAGGTAAATCACTTAATCAGCACTTTTCCTCTTTAAAGTTCATTTGAGATTTCAGGTTAGCTTTCCATTATGGCAAGCTGAACCTAAAACCTCTTTCTTAATCACAGTGTAATTATGCACTATGCACAATTATAATATGAATCATCATCTTTAGCTCCTTCGTGGCCATTGTCACCCTCACCGGATGTTGCAGAGATGCAGTCACTTGAAGAGTCCTACACTGCTGTGCCAACATGTGAAATCTCAGACCCTGCTGTCCAGGTATCATGGCAGACGACTAAAGAACACGTCTGTAACCAAGAACCTGATTTTGAAATGGAAGGCATAAGGAAGAACCTTGTTATTGAACATCCTTCAAACTCCGGAGCATACTATTGTGCAACAGCAGATGATGTTGCCCAATTGATTGTAAAAAACCAAGGTGATTTCTTTAAAATGTGTTTTAATTCAATTGTGTTGTTGTTTCCACTAACTCTTTATGCAGCTTTTAGTCTTCTTTTCTATTTGTTGTTAATTGCAGTAAATGGGTGTGACTATAAAGGCACATCTTCAAACAATAGAATAATGTGCACTGAAGTTATCCCCCACTGACTGTCTCTAGTTTCCCCTGTGACTTACCTGCTTGGCCCTGAAGTCGAGACAACCAAATCCACTGACGTGCACTACCCAATTGTTCAGCAGTTTGAAATCTCAGATCCCATTGCCAAAGCCTGTTGGTACAAAGATGGAACCCAGATCTACCCAAAAAGACAGCCTGGGGGTGAATCACAGACTGACAGCCAAATCTCGCCTTTAGAATCACATGATTTGTCTAATGATGGGAGCTTTGGCTGCAATGTATCTGGTGATGCAGATTTAAATGTGAACAACAAAGGTGGTGTTCCATGTTGTACCTGCACAATTTACTATTCAATTTCATATCTAAAACTACCACACAGCTCATTGTTTTCTCTTTGGCTTTGTCCAAACAGCAGAACAGTATCACTATGGTGATGAGATTGGTGAAATAGCTGATGCATCTGCCCAATACACTGTGGATGTCAAAGGTGATTTGATATATTTCAGCATCAGTCATCCATGTTTAACCAGCACATACTGTAAATGCCACTAACCATAGTGGTGTACTGTATTGTTAGCTCCATCATCTCAGGCATCTGTATATATGATTTGTTTTTCCCTTTAGAAACTTGATTTCTTTCATGTTCTTATCCCTGGTGTCATTTCATTTCAGGTAGTTTCTGGCTCTTAATCATGCCGCCCCTCATACTAACATATATGTTGTGTTTGTCATTTATTCTTCATTTTAACATCATCTTTGCTTGTAACAGACCACTTACAACTCTTTAAAATCCATCTTACGTCTTATCATCAGATACCTTCATCACATTATTGCCCTGAACCATTCCCCGTTGCAATGACAATGAACTTTTATTCCAAAACATGCAAATTAAGGTATTTGGGGGGGAAAAGACGTTTAGTGTACAGATTAACAGTATAAAACTATTGAGAGACAGACAACTGGAAGATGGACAGTAGGAGCTTAATCTCAGACCAAGATGGTCGACTTTCTTGCTTGTCTTTGCAATGGATTATCCCATAACTCTATGCTAACCTACAATGATGTAACATTCTGTTGTGCGAGGAACTTTTGAGACCATCAACCACTGAAAACCTTTCTCTGTGTACACCACAATGCTTATAGTTACACCACCAAGGCTCCATTCTGATCAACAGAAGGACAAGTCCACTGAAGAGGCATGTCCAGTTGAAGTTGACTGTTTATCTTCCAAATGCAATTCTGACATCGACAGCAGCATGGGGCAAGAGACACAGATATGCAAGGAACATTCCACGTATTTGCTAGCTCTTCAGTCACCATGTGAATCCATGATGAACTGGATTTCAATTCAACAGCCCAAACAGCTGTCAGAGAACCCAGCAGAAAATGTTCAACCTACAGTTTACTGTAACTCTGTAAATAATGCAATATTGCAGTGTGAGACACACCAGCACAATAAACAACCGGCTGAATTACAAGGTGAGAAATTAATTTACTATATGCAGCATGCAGCAGCTCAATCTGAAGACAGTGATAATTCCCTGCAGACAGCTGTCCCATTGGATGGGGTTGATAACTTCCTACAAACTGCCACTGTTGAGTTACAGGAACCCATCCACAAGAATCTAACTGTCCACTCCCAAGAACTATGTAGCTCAGTGCAGATGACCACTGTCCATTCACAGCTAAGCAACCCCAACCAGGCTTCAACTGCCCAAACAGAACACCAGTTACCAAATACCAAATTCATATCAGAAGATTCCATAAGACCTCCTCCTGTGCAATTAGAGTTACCCTTTAAACTCTTGCAGACTGAAAGATTTCCATCAGAAACGCCATTTAACTATTCACAGGCTGCATGTATTCCATCAGAAGAGGCTTTAAAAATATTACAGAGTACATGTGCCCAATCAGAGGAGTTCCACAGCCACATGCAAACATCAGATGTCCTAACAGAAAAACTTCTTCATTGCATACACACTGAAACGGACCACTCAAAGGAATCACCTAACTCCCTCTGGACTTCAAGGGTGCAGTCTGAGGAGTTAAAGACAACTTTACAGACATTGGCTATCCAGTCGGAGAAACTGAGAGACTTCCCTGATACTGCAACCTTTCAGTCAGTACAATTCTTTAATTCACAAGGAGAAACTGCCCAACCAGAGCACCATTTTGATAGACTGCATGATGACTACTATACAGACAAAGCAATGTCTGACCAACCACAAGCTCCGTCCATACAGGAAACAGTCCAAGCAGACTGGCATCATGCTAACGAAGATAAAACTGACAGAAAAATATACTCTGGACTGAGATTGTCAACGGAGATTACAGACACTCACCATATCAAGCAGATGTCTACAGTCCAATCAGAGGAGGTCTATCTATCAAAGACATTTGACAATCACTGGGCTGATAATGTCACCGCAAATAAGGTGGCTGTTGAAGGTGATTTAAATGGTTAGCATTGCCAAAGGAATGAACAGGCACAATGGTGACATTGTGTAAAATTAAGTGATTACTGCAATCATTTACATTCTGAAAGATTGTTTAGTTACTAAACCTACTTTTCTACCCAGCTAAATATAAGGAAGAAAGCACATACAGATGGGTGGCAAATTAAAGGAAAAGTTGTACACCTAAAGGATAATTTAGGCCAATGTGTTTGATGGGGCTCTGCATCTCTGTCATCAAAGCAACAAATATTGAACGTCTTTTAGAAGAGTGACTGTTGTTCCAGTAGAAATTCACAGAATTTCAAGAGACGTTTAATCTGGGAAGTTCTCAAAGGTGGTACAACACCTTACGAAGATGTTTGATCTTGGTTTTCTCTTCAATTTGTCACCAATCTGTGCAAGTTTAAAATTTTAACTTGAATGCCAACCTTGAGCTACTTCAAGATACCTACAGCCTTATGCAATATACTTTTTGATAAATTACTAATAAAATGAAGACATACCTCTTTTTTAAGTATTTATTTTAACTCTTAAGCATTATCGGCATGACTAATCTTTATTTTAAATTCTGCTCTGCTCTTTGTCATTTGATATGCTTTTTGCTGTAGTCCGTCATAATGATGTGGTTTTCTTTTGATGTTGCCTCAAACATCCCCAGCTCCACCTGTGAGAATCACAACACTATGTGAGGCTGAGAGGAACAAGTCTGTTGAAGTCAGTGAGCCCATATCGCTGCAATGTGAGGTATCAGATCCTAATGCTCAAGTTACTTGGTTCAAGGATGGGATAAAGCTACATGAAGCCATTGGTCAAGATATGCTTGTGGAGGGTTCCCTGAGAACACTGGCCTTTCAGTCAGCAATGCTGTCACATACAGGGATTTACAGCTGCAAGACAAGTGATGATGCAGTGCAGTTTCATGTGGATGTTAAAGGTGACAAAAGCTTGTTTGTTTCATACATATTCCATAAAAATAATGCATTTTATTTATTTTGTAATTCGCAAGTGATTAGCTTGCTATTGTGTATCAAAAGGGAAATGGTAATTAAGTCTTTTTAGAAAACATACTTCATGTTGGCTAAATCTCAACAATTTCTAGAGTCAGAACAAACATTTAATGTGTTCCCATGTGATATCAGTGCCACATGTAGCCATAATATGTGTGTTATATTTTTGACAACAGGAATAACAGATAAAGTGTTCTTCATGTGTAATCTCAGCATCTATTTTCAACCACCTGCTAGGTGTCATTTTCCTGCATGGTCATAAGAAAAAAAAACTAGACATGATGACTGCAGTTTTCTATTCCTGATTTCAAATTCTTCTAAAGGCTAACCACTCAAATCTGATTTTACTTCATTCACATTTTATTTCTTTGTACGAACCATAGTTATTACTATAGAAAAAAAACTTTTTGTAACTTACAGTGTTCACTATAAAACATTAACTATTTGATAACTTTTCATTCTCAACAAAACTGCACCTAAACTCCACCTGTAGCTCCTAAACTGTTTCTAAAGTTATATGAAATGACATTTGATATTCCAAAAGTCACTAGACATGACCGTAACTGAAAACTTATATTAGGGGATTTATACTTTTTTTGTTAGACTGATTTGTGGTCAAAGTTGCCACATTTCCACTCAGTTTGTTCAGTATCTATGGAAATGCATGCCATCTTTATGGCTTAGCTCACAAAAGTATAGGGCTTCCTTTTGGTGGTGACATATACATACACTATACTGAATTTTGGTTGAATGAACATATCTGGTGGAAGTATGGTTTTACTGTGAGCCTTGACACATTACATTCATTTTGCTTCGACCACGTATCACTGTGCCTATGACAGAAATCAAAAATGTGCATTGCTGCTAACTTACAGTAGAGCTTTTCTCACTAGATATGGTGAAATTGAACTGAACCCTTGATTAGCAACATTTATTTTTCATATTTTTACATCCTTTCTTTCTTCAAACCTTGCAAGAAATGTAGTATCTTTTGTAATGATTCAACTCCCTTGAATGTGAATATGGTTTTTTGCACTTAATGCACTGTGCAGATCAGCAGTCCATTAATGCCACATTTCTATTGCACGGTACTGGCTCAATTCAACCTGACTTGGATACCTGGATTCCTGAAGACTATTTCTATAGGATATTACTGACTTTAGAGTACCAGGTTGCCATAGCGTCATAGTGTAACATTTGTGATATTTAGCCTAATCTGACAGGTGAGAATATCAGGTATCGTTACCTTTCTATTAAATACAAATAGAGGTTCTTAAATGCAGGGTTACATATGTTTGAATGATATATACATATATGTGATTACTTGTGCATTGAACATAAAATGTTCAATGCACAAGTAATCACAACAGATATGTCCAATGTGTACAAATGTCCTTGTGTTTTTTGTCTCTTAGATTGTATGTTATAAACATACAATCTAAGAGATGAGGTAAACTTTCAAATGCTTTACTACAGAACAATTAATTTTGAAAAAAATGTGTTAATGGAGTGAAATTATGAAACAAAATTAGTGCAGAATTAAAACAAATTTCTAACTTGGAACTATTTAAGAAGACATACAAACTAATAATTTTTTCAAAGTGGAAGTAAGTAAGATGGAAACTAATTATCTATCTACTATCTATGTCGTGTGTGATTATGGAATCACAATGGACAACAATGAAGGGCTGTGAAGGAAGTGAATATAAAGTATGAAAATGGAAGGTAGGATTAAATAAGTTTTGCTTCTTCCTACTCCCTTCTGAACATGATTCATGGCTGAAAATCTAATTTAATTTGGTTTGTTTTTTCCCTTTCTTTTTTTTTCTCTTTTGTTATTTTTATTGTATGTTATGTTTTTTATCACTTATTTGAACCATGTTCAAAATAAAGATAAAAAAAAGTAGTTCCAAAAAAGTACTAGAAAGAGTAGAAAGAGTAGTACCAAATTCCAAGTTGTAAAAATGTAAAAAAGCTGAGTCGAGTTAAACCAGTATCACATGGCATTAGTAACCAATTACCAGCCAGATAGACATGAGGCATACACTGATTTGTCCTTTTCTTCATTAAGTGTACAGGATTTATGAACAGTGTTTTTGCTGCTGAAGCTTAGGCTGTGATTTGTTTTCTTGGTCAATGATTAACTAATTCTATTTCACATTCAATCTTATAGCCCCCCTTCTCAAGTTTTCAGCTTTGAGTGAAGCTGACCAGAGGAGGACAGTCCTGACAGGCTGTCCCATTGCTCTACAGTGTCAACTGTCAGATGCCTCTGGACAGGTCAGTTGGTACAAGGATGGAACAAAGCTCCTACCTCAAAATGGAGTAGACATCCAAACCGAGGGAAATGTGAGGAGTCTAGTTGTCCCATCAGCAAAGAAGGCTCACTCTGGAGTTTACCGTTGTGAGTCAAAAGATGATGACATCCAGTTCTCTGTGGAAGTAAAAGGTGACCATCACACACTTGTGATGCTTAATGTGTCTTTGCACTGCCTACTAACAGTAGCAGCTGGTGGTTAACTCATGCCTTGTCTAATGACTTTATGTTATGGTCAACTCATTTTTTTCTTACTTTCTACCTCAAAAAATTAAATCAAAACTCATTTAAATTTCACATGCACTGTACACATTTTCTGTCAGTAGGTTTTCCTAAATACAAAACATATATTAATTGCAATGCATTGCAGATCCATCACTGCTTTGCATGACAGAACAGTCACTCACACAAAGAATTTTACTAAGAGGCAACAATAAAATTGCTTTAGTCTGAAGGCTCTTTAGTACAGGACACTACATCCATATTCATGTCATTTCATTCTGGTGAAATAGCAACAACTACCATTAAAGGGGACATGCTCTGAAAAGTGCTCTGAAAAAATTCATGTTGTTTTCAATTACACTGTTGCCCGTACATTTGGAATTATTTTGCTTACAGACAGATTCCTCTTTATATTCCGCTTTATGTGCAGCTGTCTAATCACTTCTGACCTGGTGCAGTGATTATGTAGATTGCCACTTACACTTTGGCCCAATCCCAATTCATCCCTTAGCGCTCCACTTTACCCCTCCCCTTTGGCCCTTTCCTTGACTACTCTACGAAACAGTGCTGTGAGAGTTATGGGTTGAAATAGAGAACATTTTTCCCACACTGCACTGCTTTGAGTTGGGTCCCACAGATTTGATGAGTTTGATTAACTTAAAAAAAATTGTTTAATTAATCTGTTTGCAATTGAAAAACTATTTTATGTTTCAATCTGTTGTGAAATCAAGCCCGATATCCAGAAATTCAACTGAGAATTTCAAGTACAAATAACTTGCCTTTTCAAGTGTAATTAACATGTTTTTTCTAGTACAAATAACTTGTGTTTTAGTCTTTTCTACTATAATAAGTCTCAATACATTTAGCGTTAAAGTTGAACCTACTTAAACAAATTAATTAGTTGATTATTACACAAATGATTTAAGTGCAATCATTTTACCTCAAATTTTTTAAGTAATCTCTATTTATCCTGTCTTACAGTGTAGTTGTGCAGTACATGATATTGATCAAAACTGAAACAATACTGAACACAGGTATGGTATCTATCATGATCTGCGCTGTGGTGTGAGCCAAAAAAAATAAAACATTCTGTGTCATGAGTCACTTATTAGTAATTTGGGTTAATATGTCCCCTTTAATGTTATCTTAGAAAGTTATTCATGGGCAATAAATGAGATTACTTTTTTTTTTTTTTTTTTACAATCTGTCAACATATCATATTATTTAACAAACATTAAGATTTCCACCAATGTTTTTCATATAAAACAAGCTCATATTCTTTTTTTTTTAATTTTTTTTTTTTAAAGTTTTTAATTATTATATGCTAATTTTAAAATACTGTTTCTATTTTATATGTTATACAGTACATTTTCAACAAAACTGCAGTTAGTTACGGGTTCCACCAGGTCATTCAGTCACATTTTCAAAATGGAACTGAATGATACAGATGTGTTTCCAGTCACATTAAGCATTCAGCTTCTTTCTATGCATGAGAGCGTTTTCTTTGAGGTAGTTCCACACAGTTCACTAATTCTAAATATTCTTGTTTCTTGCCTGTGCATTTGCGTCTATTTCAGATAAGTTTGAATTTCACAACCTCTTGCGCTTTGATGGTTCTTCGTTTCATTTCATTCTTGTGTTCAATAATTCCGTTGATGTGTTTATGTTGTTTTGTCAAATGTGCTTCGATCTAAGCATCTGTGTTCTGTGTGGTTAATTTTCTTCTTCTTCAAATTCTTCTGTACTCACTAAATAGAGTTCAGACTGGATAATTATTTGGGTAAAATTTATGAAGGTGATTACAACTATTCTGCAATATCTGAAACCCATAGCACTACCAGCGAAGTTCTTAGAGCTTCAAGAGAGTGACAGGAACAAGGTCATCCACGAAGGCGATCCAGTCACCCTTAGGTGTGAGCTCTCCCATGATGCCTCTGCTCATGTTGACTGGTACAAGGATGGGAAGAAACTGCTTCCAGAAGGCGATGTAGAAATTCAGTCTCATAGCTTTACGAAGACACTACTCATCCATTCAGCTAAACGGCTGCACTCTGGCACCTATGAATGTTCCACAACTGATGACACAGTCACATTTAAAGTGGATATACAAGGTGATTTGTTTCTACTCTTACTATCCTCTTATGATTCACACAAAACCCATCTTAGTCTGAGTGGTTTTATAAATGTCCTTGTGTTTTCTCAATTTTCATTGAAACATAAAAATACTGGCTTAATAGTGTTCGATGACCACCTTTTATAAAATCCTTGCTATTCCCTTTTTTATAGGCCGATTGCCACAGATCATGCCAATCCCACTGTCAGAAAAATACAAGATGGTCCCAATTGGTTCTCCCATTATTCTCCAGTGTGAGGTGTCAGATCCAGTTTCCCAGGTTTCCTGGGCCAAAGATGAGGTGGAACTTTTTTGCAAAACTGGCCTTGACACAAAAAGAGACGGCAACTTGAGGAAATTAATTATCCACTCTGCTAAGATCTGTGACTCTGGCCTCTACAGCTGTAGCCTTTCTGATGATGTTGTGACATTTCATGTGGACGTCCAAGGTGATTGTCTTGTGTTCATTTTTAACTAATGAGCCTCCAGGTTTGATAACATTTCCTCTTCTTCACTTATTCATACACCTCTTTACACAACTGCTCCAAATCAAACTCAAGCCTCATGCACGTTGTGTCACTAAAAGACATGTTTAAGCAACAAAACAAAAAATACTTGTTAAATGATGTTTTGAAAGCTTAACCAGCAGTGTTGTGCAAATCTTATAATACCTGCAGCCATGCCTGTGAGATTTTCAGCACTTCCAGATGTTACAAGAAACACATTTGTTGAAGCAGGCTGTCCAATCATGCTACAGTGTGACGAGGCAGAGCCAAGTGCCCAGGTGTACTGGCACAAGGACGGAGAACAGCTACTGTCAAACAGCGAATATAACATCCAAACTAAAGAAAACCTCAGAACACTGCTTATTAAATCAGCAGAAGTCAGGCACTCTGGGGTCCACAACTGTGAGGCTGCAGATGACCATATAGAATTCAAGGTGGATGTTGCAGGTGATCCAAGTATTTTGAGCTACATCAGTAACTCTTTTGATTACTGCTTGCTCTTAATTGGCTACAGCTTTGGGCGTTTTCACACCTCAAAGGTCTGAATCTAACTTCTTGTTTTTGTCACCTTGAATACACTGGTCTGCGTAGGTTTATTTTCACTGCCAAGGTTGGGAATCGACATAGTGTCGTCAACATCTCCATGTCCTGCCTTAGAAGGCTTTGTTTAACTGTAGGGTGTTGTTGATCTGCCTCATTTTTTATTTCTCTCTTTTGTTGTTGTTTTCCTCTTGTGATCTTTGAAATGATAGCCTGTGCATCTTCCTGCAATTTATGTCGACGTCTGAGTAATTTAAAGAGTGTTTTAATGAATTATATGAACCAAACTATAGTGCAGTTTGATTCAAACCAAGACCTTCCCTTTTAGTCAAATCAAAGACCCTTGGTTCACAACGTAGTCTACAGAGGTTTCACATCCACAAATGTATCATTATTTATATCAAACTGTGAAGTGTGAACCAAATATAGAAGGTGTGAAAGCGCTCATAGGCTGCACAATTTTTTGTAATAATTAGAAAGCAGTATATTTTCCAGGGAACCACAAATAATGGCTTTAACATTTGGTAAATGATGAAACTGATGATGGAATAACTAGGGCATAAAGGCATTGCATAACAATCTTAATCAGTTACAATCACAATTCAGGATGTTTCTATGCTTTCTCCTGAATGGTAATGAATCTGAAGCACTAGAGATTGAAGTGGTTATGTAAGACTAATCTAAGTTTCAAAAACATTGTGTTGATGCTAAGTGAAATTTGGTATCAAATGACATGATTGTTTTATCTACAGTTTTTGTAAACATTTCTATTACAATAGAAGTAACGTATCTATGGTATCCAGCTTGTTACTTGTACCAGGTTGGTCCAAGTTAAAAACAAAAAAAAAGAAAAAAGAAAGGACCGAGACAGCAATAAACTACAAAAACAACATATTCTCATTTAAATTCTTTATTTATCTTAGAGTAAATGAACAATATGAGACCAGAGTAGTGATGCTGTGTTATACTGTCTGTCTAAAAGCATGTGAGTCCATGCTAGTCCATTCAGGACTCTTACCATAAACTGGGGATGAACAACATTCACTCTTTCTCTACTTCTTTTTCTAAATCTGGTGCCAGATAATCAGTTATAGAGATTTTACTCTGTGAAGTCAGATATCATTCTATGTCATTTCATGCCATGTTCAACACTGTTCAAATTGAAATTCCTATAGCACCTGGTTTGATTCTCAGCTGTTCCAGAGGCTGAGTGTGTTGACCCAGACAACCCGATCAAACCACAGTGTGAGAAGTCAGACAGTTCAAGCCAGACCTGCTGCTATAATGATGGAAAACAACTCTTGCCATTATTTGGAACAAACACTGATTCAGGGGGCAATAAGAGGATACAGATTATGAAGTCACCCACATCTTCATGTACTGAGGGGTACAGTTGTAGAACTGCTGAGGATTCAGATTCCACTGGGTTCTGTGTGGAAGTCAAAGGTGACACACAAATCTTTTTCCTGGCAAGAGTTTGTCATTGTGGAGGCACATCCACCTTGGCTTCTAACATCTAAAAAAGGATGCCAAAGTTCACCACCATCATAATCACCATCGCTAATTTTGTCCTACATGCCCTCATTTGATCAAAGAATTAAAGCCAAACTGAAAAAAGAGCATGAGGCTTTAAGGTTGTTGTTGTTTTTTGTTCTTGACCTTTTGTTTTTCTGCCAGTTGTTATCTCAACACTGTTCTTTCCCCTCACTCCCTCCAATAACCCTTTTACTTGGCTCAGTAGTGTTAGTAGATTAACACCGACTGCTGATGTCTATGAGTAGTTATCTGACAACACTAGCATGTTCAGGCTGTAAAAAAAAAAACAAGTGTTCAGCTGCTGCATGAGCACAAACACATTTGTTAATTTCAAGCAACAGCTTATCTCTGTGTTTTCTGCAGCGCTGCCAGTAACATTTGCTGAAATCCCAGAGGATGATCTTTTCAAGTCTGTTGTGGAACAAGAAGAGCTTGTTCTGTCTTGTGAAATATCAGTGTTGGATGGCGTTGTCCAGTGGTATAAGGAGGGAACTGAAATACAGCCAAGTGAAAATATTACAATCCAAGCTGAGGGCACCAAAAGAGGTCTGACAATCCACTCTGTTAAGCAGTCAGACGCAGGCGTGTACACATGTCATACAGGAGACAGCATTTTAATGTTCAAGGTCAACATACGAGGTAAGTCACTACTTATAAAATATTTAACATTAACCCATAAAAACCCAAACTTACTGGTAAACAAAAGCTTAATAGCTGTTGTTAATAAAAAGAGTCCTCTCCTTTTTATTAAGTGGAGGACCCCTGAAATGTCAATTTTTAGCAAAGTAACCCCAACTCTTGTTTCAGCAATTTTGATTGGAAGAAAAGAAAAAATTTGTACCTGTGCCAAAATATATTCATATTTTCAAAAGTTTTTATGCAACAATATCATTAATACAAGCATTCAATACACATACAAATGTTACCATGAAATTGTTGTTGAATGTGAGTTGAAGTTGAACAATAACACAATAGGATAATAATGAAGCTGCACTTAAAATGTCTTCAAATCGTCATTAATCTATTAGGCCTAATCTCAATATTAATCAAATACTGCCACAGCAAGCAATAAACTTGGGCGTACAAATGTAAATAATTTAAAATACCGTTGTTATTGTATGTACAGTGGTACTCTACTTACAAAATTAATTCATTCCAGAAGTGTTTTTGTACCATGAATTTTTCGCAAACAGAGTCGCATTGTACATGCAAAAGGCCTAATTCGTTCCAAGGCTGCCAATAGTCCCCCTCAAACCGCTTTTTTGAGGGGGACTATTTTGTATAAAATATGTATTAAAAGAAAATGTAGATGTCAATTTTAGATGTAATTTATTGGTCTCAGTGGGGAAATGTGTCTTCACTGACTGAACATTAAACATTATACCATTAAAATGAACAAGACATGCAAATCATTTACACACCGTTGTGGTTGTTCACCTTCAACAATGTTTGTTGACGGACATTTGGTGAAATATTGATTGATTCCTTTTGACAACTTTTCATAATCTTCCTAAATTGGACAAGGCATACATCATGAAAGTGGACATGAACATTTTTCGGGATGTTTTTTTTCCACGAATTCTGAAAGTTCATGGAATTTCACCAGCATGTCTTTTATTCATGCTGATGGAAAGATGACTGCCTCCTCCTCTACATTCTGTCCATTTAATTTCTCATGCATTGTCGAGCGTTTCAGCTCCTCCGTTGAGAGTTCTTTCTCGTTGATCCTCAACCAACTCGTTAACGTCCTCCTCAGTAGCTGCATTTCCATTACAGTTTTTTGCAAAACAATAGCGAAAAATTCGACAGAGTATTTTTTCGCTTTGAACATGTTTCCATTGATGGTTGTTCGAGGCAGGACCGTCATAACTCTTGTGAAATATCATCCCACGTGTTTTCATTGCTGTCACCTTCGGAGCTTCAGATTGGTCATCACCCTGATAGCATTAGCATGAATGAATCAGGTAATTCTCTGGTCAGTAAAAATCCCTGGCGAACTCTTTACAGACAGTAACATGTCAAACAAACCAGCTGGCTCACATTATAATGGTCTGCACGTGTGGTCCCTACATTGTCAGGCTGAAATATTCGGTGGAAATATGCTTTAGATGTGTTTAAATGACAACAGCGAATTAGCATGTAATAGCATTAGCATGAATGAATCGGCTAATTCTCTCATCAGTAAAAGTCCCTGGTGAACTCTTTAAATGTACTAACATGTAAAACAAATCAGCTGGCTCACATTATAACAGTCTGTACATGTGGTCCCTACATTGTCAAGTCGAAATATTAAGTGTAAATATGTTCAGTACTTAACAACAACAACAAATTATAAATGTATGTAGTGTTTTTACACAGTGCTTGCACTTGACACTTTACAGAACAGAGAAGATATTGCTCTGTAAAAAAAAGAACAAAAAAAAGAAAAAAAAAAACCCTCAAATATTCAAAAACTAACAGACAATAAAATGAAACCTTCATTGTGCCTACTGTGAGCACTGATCACCACTCCAAGACGCCAGCCGTAGTTCTAGCATCCCAGCAGCCAATGGTTATCATAGTTACAGCGAATGCAGCTGCCATTTTCACTCAGAGAGAAGTGATCATGTGACCATGTATGTCACTTCCTGTGACGTAGAATTGCAGAAAAAATTTTCAATTGCCCTTTTGCGATATATTAGAATATCTAAACCACCTCACCGCGTAAAAACCTTTTATCGATATTTCAGTGTTTTTCAAAATTCAGATGTTTCCATTACCAGTTTTTTATAGCGATACTTACATTTTGTGCATTTCCAAAGGTAATGGGGAAACACGCTAGTGATAACCTTTTTTTCCATATCACAGAGATGCCTTCCGAAGGGGTTGCTGCTTTTAATGTAACCTTCTGCTTCAATATTGTACCGATGGTAGATGGGTTTCTGTCATATTCCTTTGCAATATCACTCGACCACATGCCACTTTCATATTTTTTTAAAATTATCTCTTGTTTCACTTCTATTGATAACACAGCCCGCTTCTTCTTTTCATTCACATCTAAATCACTTACTTTGGACTTTGGGTTCTGTCAGTCCTACTCCCAGTCGAACTGACAGAACCTTAGAAACCTACTGGTGTATGAGTGTGTGTGTGTGTGTGTGTGTGTGTGTGAATGGGTGAATGTGAAACTAATGTAAAGGGCCATTTATCTGTGAGCAGTGTTCTGCCCTGACCAACCCAATGAAACTCACATGTGGCCCACACACACATACCACACACTGAGGTATGTGTGTGTGGGCCACATGTGAGTGTGTGTGTGTGTGTGTGTATGATATCATATATATGATATATGATATATGATATGGCACATATCATATATCAACTGATATGTGCCAATATCAGTTGATATTGGCACAGTTCCTTGTGCCAATATCAACATTTCCAAATCTGTCCATAATTTTAGAGGTTGGACAGACAAACAAACACCAGCAAAAAAATAACTCCACCATTCCAAGTTAAAAAAAAAGAGAAAATGATTTTGGGAACTGCCAAAAGTGTAGTACTGGGTCTCTAAGGGTTAAACAAAAATGAAGATTAACGTATAGAATCGAATACTTGAATCACAAATGATGTGTTTTCAGAACTACCCGTAATGATAATCCATCCTAAAGAGGACGTCCACCTTGACCGCCATGTTCCTGAGGAGATTATTCTGAGCTGTGAACTGTCTCGGTCCAATGGGGTGGTCAGCTGGTACAAAGATGGCCAGAAGCTGCAGGAGAGTGAAAACATAAAGCTGAAGGTCGAAGGACCATATCGACGACTGAAGATTATTTCCAGTGGTGTTGAAGACTCAGGAGAATATGTCTGTGACACCGATGATGATTCAATATTCTTCCACCTTTGCATCACAGGTAAGTCCTTGAAAGTGTAGCACCATTAAAAACGCATTGTCCAAACATGTGGTGTAATTCCCAAAAGATTATATGCTCAGTTGCCTATTTTGTAAATGTTGGTAATGTTGGTGTATTTGTTTCATTCCTGGCACGTGTATCATTGGTGTTTCAACTAGTCCCTTAATGTCAGCAATTTTGTGTAGTTACGTTTGACTGGTAACTGAAGGTGTTGTCAATACCTGATATAAAAGCAGCAAAAAAAATGCCCACATTTTTTTGCAGCTCAAAGTACAGAGAGAATGTGCCCTTGACATGTTATGAGCAGGTCTGAGCTGTGGTGAAGTTGCTGCCATGTGCGCTGTCATCACTGTCTGAGTGATCACATCCTAAAGACATGGGTGGCTGTGGCTCGGTTGGTAGGGTGGGTCGCCCAATGACCGAGAGGTTGGCGGTTAGCGTCCCGGCTCTGGCTGTCCACATGTCAAAGTGTCCTTGGGCAAGACACTGAACCCTGACTTAGGCTCCCAGTAGGACTGACAGAACCTTAGAAACCAGGTGAATGTGAAGCTAATGCAAAGTGCTTTGTGCACCATGAAGGTGGAAAAAGTGCTATATAAGTGCAGACCATTTACCTTTTACATGATCATTGGTGTCAGTCAGTGACTGTAATGCAGTAATGCATGCAGTTGAAATGAAACAATTCTGCATTGACCTATGTTTGCCTCTTTAATATAAATGTAACACCAAACCAATTAGTGTATTTCCAAATATACATATTATTCTAACCTGTGCATTTAATTTTTTTGGCCTCAGAATTGTTTCACAATAAACGACTTTATCATCACTTTTTCATCATCGAGGCAGGAAATATTTAATTGAATTTATTTTTTACTTCAGTAAAGGAGTTGAATCAGTACTTCTACTTTTACCAGAGCATTTTTTCACACAAGCAGCTGTACTTCTACTTATAAGTACAGAATGGGTACTTACTCGGGCGGCTGTGGTTCAGTTGGTAGAGTGGGTCGCCCAATGACCGAGAGGTTGGCGGTTCGCGTCCCGGCTCTGGCTGTCCACATGTTGAAGTGTCCTTGGGCAAGACACTGAACCCTGACTTAGGCCCCCAGTAGGACTTACCATAGACCTTAGAAACCTACTGGTGTATGAGTGTGTGTGTGAATGGGTGAATGAGAGGCTAATGTAAAGCGCTTTGAGCACCATGAAGGTGGAAAAGCGCTATATAAGTGCAGTCCATTTACCATTTACCATTTACTTTGACCACCTCTGCAATAGGGTCATGGGGGTCGCTGGAGTCTATCCCAGCTACACCCTGGACATGTCATCAGTTCATCACAGGCCTGAACATAGATACAAAAAATTACTGTCACATTCACACCTATGGGCAATAGTGCATGTGTTTGGATGGTGGGAGGAAGCCGGAGTATCAAGAGAGAACCCACACAGACATGGGGAGAACATACAAACTCCACACAGATAGGTCGCACCCACTGGTGTTGGATTTGAACTGAGGACCTTCTGTCTGTGAGGCATGAGTGTTATCCACTACATCACCGTGTCATTAAACACATAAATGTAAAGTCTTTGTGTCTATTTTTAGAACCCCCTGTACGGATTGTATCTCCCAGTCAGTCCCAAATGGAGCTTTGCCAGCAGACCTCTGAAAGGATGGTTCTGAGCTGTGAGATCTCACGACCCAATGCGGTGGTGCGTTGGTACCGAGATGGGCTGGAAGTGGAGGAGAATGACAACCTTATTTTGGAAGTGGATGGTGTCTACAGAAGACTTATCATACCTGAAACTACTGTGAAAGATTCTGCTGAATATGTGTGTGACACTGCAGATGACTCCATGACGTTCTTTGTTAACATAGCAGGTAAGAACAAAGAAGAGGGGAAAAAGAGTAAAGTAGAACAAGTTAATTCTGTTTCAGTGACTGATACAATTTCTTGATGAACAGAGCCCCCTGTTCGCTTTGTACGTCCACGGAAGATGGCAAGCAAAGTGAATAAAGTGTTTGGGGAGACTTTGGTTTTGGACTGTGAGGTTTCCAGGTCAAATGCTGATGTTACCTGGAAGAAAAATGGAGAGGAAGTAGAAGACTCCAGAAATATCACAATCCTCGAGGATGGCGTTTTACGCCAATTAACCATTCACTCACTGGCATTAGAAGATGCTGGCCAGTATGTTTGTGATGCAAAGGATGATGTCATGGATTTTCTTGTGAACATAAAAGGTATGTTATCATTGTAAAGTACGAGGGGGCTTCAACAAGCTCATGAAAACCAACATAGGATGACCTCAGTTTAACACAGATGGACTTCCAATGATGACATATCATAATATAGGTTCAAGGTATCTTTATTATTCCCGAAGGGCAATTTGTTCTATACTCAGCAGTACAGTCACACTTGGAGATATCACAAAAACAAGTACAATAAATAAAATAATGCACTAAATAGCTTGACATGAAAATGTGCAATTGACAAAGCAGATGACAGATGGAATGAAAAAAGTTTTTTACTCTGTTAGTTCAGCACATGGGTTGGCTGTAGTAAAGGGAGCACTCTGAATTCACCAGACAATGGGTGACTTACTTCGTTAGAAATGATACCTCTTGCTATTTTCAGGGACCTGCTCTTATACAGGGTAAGAAGATCATTAAGAACAACAACAACATGCCAACAATTTTGGAATATGTCTTCTAATGTTACCAGTGTCACACAGTATAGTTTTATATTGGGATAAATATCATATTGATTATTAATATGGATGTTTCTATGTCTGATCCTCATGAACAAGACATCTTACAGCTGTAGACATGATGTGTCCTAATGTTTGTTAATCAATTAAACTTAATTTATATAGCAAATGGTAAATGGTTTGGACTTATATAGTCCTTTTCCACCTTCATGGTGCTCAAAGCACTTTACATTAGCTTCACGTTCACCTAAAAGCATACACACCTACTGGTGTAGGTGTCTAAGGTCAGTCCTACTGGAGGCCTAAGTCAGGGTTCAGTGTCTTGCCCAAGGACACTTCTACGTGTGAACAACCAGAGCCGGGACGCGAACCACCAACCTCTCGATCATTAGGCTACCCACCCACTCTACCAACTGAGCCACAGCCACCCACTTTTCTTACATGGTGCATGTAGCACAAGGTTCTGTTGTCCCACAGTTGTAAATACAGCTAAAAAATCGATAAGAACAATAATAATAATAATAAAAGTAACATAATAAAATAATGTTATAGAGTAAGAATTTAATTAAAAGCTAGGTTGAAAAGGTAACTTCAGTTTACTTTTAAAAATATGAACACTAACAGTGGACCTCAGATCCTCAGGTTGATTGTTCCATACTTTGGGGAAATAAAAACTGAATTAGGCCAAACCATGACTTTTGGTGTGAACTCTAGGAACAGTTAAAACATTACTACCTGAGGACCTGAGGGTCCGAGAGGGTTCATATGTTAAATACCTACATACATGGAGCAAAAATTGCATCTAGAGTGAGAAAAAATAGTCAATTTAAAATGATTTATTCACACTAAGTATAATTGAGTGGTGAACATATTACAGCATCAGATCATCTAAGTCAGTGGTGCTCAATTGAGAGCTGTCATGTTTTCGATGTATCCATCTTCTAATACACCTAATGGTCATTATCAGGCTTCTGCAGACCTTGCTAATCGCTCAGTTTATCATTTGAATCAGGTGTGTTAAAACAGGGATACATCTAAAACATGCAGGGCCAGGATTGAGCACCTCTGATCTTAGTTACTCAGCAGCCGCTCCAAGGGAACAATGCACAGATCACAATTGCAGTCAAATTCACAATGAGATTTTTTACAGCTTGATCTTTTATACAGTCTTACTACATCAACACACGTAAGCATCGAGCTATTCATTTGCTTGAGACAACAATACTTGAAAGATGTTTCTACAGAACACATCCCACAATCTTTTTGAAGCCCCCTTGTATATGTGTAACTCCAAAAGCAGAACCATCCTATAAACGTTATCTTTTGTTCATTTTCAGAGCTGCCTGTGAGGATTCTTGGAAAAACTGAAGCAAAAACAGAAAAACAGTTTTTAGTGTCAGATGACATTATTCTAGTGTGTGAATTATCCAGACAAAATGCAGTGGTCAGCTGGTACAAGGATGAGCAGCTCATTGATGACAGTGAGCGATACTGCAGTGAAGAGCAAGGGGTTTTCCGATCACTTGTGGTCCTCAACGCAGAGCAAGAAGACTCAGGGCAGTACACCTGTGATGCAGTAGATGACAAGATGGTCTTCTATATCACTGTCAAAGGTAAAAAGAATGTACATTTAACCCATTGTAGGTCACTCATGGAAATACTACATCAACATCTCAAACTTAGTATGTTATTAGAGGACATAACAAGACTTTATTACTTTAGTGAAAATGTTCACAATTTGTATTGACATGCAAATCAGGGTCAATCAAGTTACCATATTTAGTTCCTTGCCCATATATGGCAAAAAAGTAAAACACATGTAAGGTAAAAGTAACATGTATTTTAGAACAGTGATTTTCAAATTGTCCCAAGAGGACTTCAAATGAGGTGTGACATGAGAGAAAAAAAAACCTGAAGAAAAAAAGTGTAAACATCTTGTTAGCTAATGACAGTACATGTGAGGGGCAAAATCACACCTCAAGTAAAAATGGGAGAAGACACAAAGTTTGGGGTGAGTAAATGGAGAAAGTCTGAGCCTGATTATTTAAAATTTGGCTTTTCATGGATTGGCTTCATATAGGGCTTTTTTAGTCACTCAAAGCACTTTACATTATTGACCCATTATTCATTCACTCTCACATTCTCATTCTGGTGGTGGTGAACTACGTTTGTAGTCACATTTGCCCTGGGGCAGACTGACAGAAGCATCCCCTACAGCCCCTCTGACCACCACCAAACATTCATACACCAGTGTGAGTGACACTGGAGGCAAGGAGGGTGAAGTGTCTTGCCCAAGGACACAACAGAGTTACTAGGACAGAGCAGCATTTGAACCACCAACCCTTCAGTCATTGGACAACCTTATCTACCAGCTGAGCCATGGCTGCCTCTAATTGATGGTTTGGTCCTGATAATGCAGTGTATTATTTTGACAGAGGTGTTAGCTAACAAGACCATCAGACCATGTAAACTCCAGGGTCAATTTGAAACTAAGAACCATTGTCTGAAGTCTGAGCAGGAATATTTTGTTACTTTGTAGATAATGTGTTACTAATCAAACAGTATGGAGAAATAGTCAACAACACAGTATGTTTGATTAGGTCACGGTACTCAGTTTTGTGGGAATGGGCATGAAATGCAAGAAAAAAACAGAAATGTCACAATTTAGATAAAACATCATTATGACACAAAAAAAACGTCATATGTGAGATTAAAAAAAGCATAATTATGAGATAAAAAGTCAAAATTGCAAGATAAAAAGTCACAATTATGAGATACAGACATATGAGATAAGAAATACATAATTATGAGAAAAAGAGAGGAAATTATGAGTTAAAAGTTAGGGTTAGCTGAAAATCACAATTATAAGTCACAATTTCTCCACTGATTTTCCCTCTGAAACCACTTATTTTTCACACTGTTTAGTTTGAAAAAGTTACTTTGAGAATGTAAGGAGTATAAAGTACAGATATTTATATAAATGTAAGGAGTATAAAGTACAGATATTTATATAAATGTAAGGAGTATAAAGTAGTGATATTTATATAAATGTAAGGAGTGTAAAATACAAATATTTATATACATATAAATAACCCTCTCACTTTATAAATAATAATACATTTTTAAGAAGGGGGACCAGAAGGTGTGCTCCAACTATCGTGGGATCACGCTCCTCAGCCTCCCCATAAGGTCTAGGGTGCTGGAAAGGAGGGTACAATCGGTGGTCAAACCTCAGATCAAGGAGGAGCAATGCGGTTTTCGTCATGGACATGGAACAGTGGACCAGCTCTTTACCCTCGCTGGAGTGCTGGAGGTGGCATGGGAGTTTGCCCAACCAATCCACATGTGTTTTGTGGATTTGGAACGACCGTGTCCCTAGAGGTATCTTGTGGGGGGTACTCCAGGAGTATGGGGTGGATGGTCTCCTACTGGGGGCCATTCAGTCCCTGTACCTGAGGAGCGAGAGTGTGGTCTGCATAGCCCGTAATAAGTCGGACCGTTTCCCGGTGAGGGTTGGACTCTGCCAGGGATGCCCTTTGTTGCGATTCTGTTCATACCTTTTATGGACAGAATTTCTAGGTGCAGCCGGGTGGGGGACGGGGTCGAGTTCGGTGGCGGGAGGATCTTGTCTGTGCTTTTTGCGGATGATGTGGTCCTCTTAGTCCCATCGAGCAGCGGGCTCCAGCTCTCAATGGAGCGGTTCACAACCGAGTGTGAAGCGGCTAGGATGAAGATCAGCACCTCTAAGTCTGAGGCCATGGTCCTCAGCCAGAAAAGGGTAGAGTGCCCTCTCCGGGTCAGGGGGAAGGTCCTGCCTCCGGTGGAGAAGTTAAAGTACCTTGGGATCTTATTCACAAGTGATGGAAGGATTGAGTGGGAGGTCAACAGGCGGATTGGGGCGGCATCCTCAGTAATGTGGGTGCTAAACCAATCTGTTGTGGTGAAGAAGGAGCTAAGCCAGAAGGCAAAACTCTCAATTTACCAGTCGATCTATGTTCCAACACTCACCTATGGTCATGAGCTTTGAGTCATTACCGAAAGAATGAGATCACGGGTACGAGTTTGCAGGGTGGCCGGGCTCGACCTTAGAGATAAGGTGAGAAGCTCGGAGATCCGGGAGGGACTCAGAGTAAAGCTGCTGCTCCTCCATGTCCAGAGGAGCCAGTTGAGGTGGCTCAAGAATGCGTCCTGGACGCCTGTTCTGGACATGTCCATCCAGGAGGAGACCTTGGGGTCAACCCGGGACACGCTGGAGGGATTATATCTCTCGGCTGACCTGGGAATGGCCCGGGATTCCCCTGGACGAGGTTGCTGAGGCTGCTACCTACGGATGAAGCAGGAGACGATGAGTACGAGTAAGGAGTACAAAGTACAGTTATTTATACAAATGTAAGGAGTTTAAAGTACAAATATTTATACAAATGTAAGGAGTATAAAGTACAAATATTTATATAAATATAGGGAGTATAAACTACAGATATTTATGCAAAAATGTAGGGAGAAAAATAAGTACTCAAGTAAACTACAGATACCTAAAAAGTACAGTAACAAAGTACTTTCTAGTACTTATACTTCGTTACTTCCCACCTCTGTAACAAATAGCAACAACACTGTTCATGCAGACGTGAACCTTACAGACCCTGGAGACCACATTGGACCTGAGACTGTTGACTCACTGGAACTGTTGCTGTCACTGTTTTCTAATGTGTGCAGAAATAACCACAAATAGTCATATGCTCGATAAAGGATTAATGTAGGGGTCTCAAACTCATTTTCTTTCAGGGGCCACATTCAGTTTAATTTAATCTCAAGTGGACCAGACCAGTAAAACAATAGTGCATTATGGATCAGACACTAAATACTTAGTAACATTGTTAAAATTGGGCTTATTTTTCTTCACATTTTATTGATACAGTATAGTTTATAAATGTAAATATTTATATGACTTAATATTATTTTTGCACTAAAACAAATACAAAAATTTTTATTTTTTTTTCACATCAAACTAAGAAGAAAATACATTCATTATTTTTTGTAGGTTATTATATTGTAATTTGACTATAGATCATATTGGTCTATATGTGGAACATGAAATAAAATGACTTCCACAGCCTTAACTGTGGAATTTTTCAGTTTGCAAATTCATCTCATGGGCTGGATTGGAACCTTCGGTGGGCTGCATTTAGCCCCTGGGCCCTGTTTGAGACCCCTGGGTTAATGCATTGTTCCTCCACACCCAGACGTGGCCAACTGTATGCACTCCATGTATTTTATGTTCAGAGCCTCTAGTGAAGATCATTGGGAACTCTGGCCATCTGGAGCATCATATGCTGCTGTCAGGAGACAACCTTATTTTGGAGTGTGAGGTTTCTCGAGCCAACGCCACAGTTCAGTGGTTGTGGAACGGCAACATACTGCAACCAAACAATCGCATAAAAATTGACAGCTATGACGTTGTGAGGAAGTTTGTTCTCTCTGGCCTCCAGCCTTCAGATTCTGGGGAATATATTTGTGATGCTGTCGATGACAAACTGATAACAATCGTTGATGTCCAAGGTATGACCAATGATTTCAATGTGTCAGATTTCCTCACAATATTTTTTGTTTCAAGTCAGGGCTGGGCAGTCAAATTTGTAATGTTTTTGTGAGATAACTGCTTTTTTGTATTTTTAAGACTTTTGGGTTGCTTTTGACTGTGTATAAGATTAGATGAGGTAAAACTTTACTGATCCCTTGTCTATAGCCCTTAGGAAATTAAAGGTCCAGTAGTGGTACAAACACTGAAAGTATGAGAAATATTACCAGACAAAAATAAAAAAAATAAAATGGTAATAACAATATGTATAAAATGAATGAATGAAAAAAGGCATTTGCGCAATAAAAGTATACTATTTACACTATGAGACTTTTAAATAATTTTGTATTACTTAATAATGGATTGGATTTATATAGCGCTTTTTTGGGCACTCAAAGTGCTTCATATTAGTACCCATTAGTCTTACTCATGTCTCACTTACGATGTATATTCGGTTTTACTTTTATTGTATTTTTATAATTTTTATTGATTCCCAGGGCCAGACTAACTAATTTTGTTTCACCTCATGTTTAACATGTGTTGAAATGACAATGAATCTCCTTGAACCTTGGGAGTACTAATAAATAATGGTTAGTTAAATATTATTATTATTATATACAAATATAATGTATAATAACAGAAAGCATAAACATAATAAAGTGATAAAAGTAACAGTAGTCATAACAATTACGTATATAGTAAAATAAGTATGTAATAATAAAAACTAATAAATATGTCTTGCAAAGTTTTCATCTTTTTGCACTTCAGACTGTTGCGTCTGTTGTTTATCGTATGTTCTACGAATAATTTAAGATGAAAAGTACATTACAGTGACCGCCTAGTTCTTAACTTAACTTGAAATAATGATTTGACATTATTGGCTGCATTATCTAGTTGAGTTTCATGTATTAAAATGTGCATCTTGAATTAAATATGTTTCTTTTCCCCAGATCCACCTGTCAAGTTTCTGAATAAAGAAGAAACTAAACCCATCACAGCCTATGAAAATGAGAGTGTTACACTGACTGCTGTTACAAGCCAAGAAAGAGCCCATATCCGCTGGCTGAAAGATGGCCAAGTATTGAACGCAGACAACATTCAAATCTCCAGTGAGGGTAATACCCATAAGCTTACCATTAATCTGCTGCAGCTGTCAGACTCTGGGGAATATGTCTGTGACGTAAACACAGATGAGATATGTTTCAGTCTATTAGTCAAAGGTAAGAATTTAGCGCTCCGACTCAAAATGTGACCTTTAATAACATGCAGATCTGATGTTACTCATCTTTATTCATTTTGCCAGAAATGAAGGTGATCTTTATCAGACCCTTGGAGAATATTGTGTCTATGAAGGGCAGCAGTCTTACATTACAATGTGAAATTAACATGCCAAAAGGAGATGTCCAGTGGCTGAAAGACGGCTGTGAAATTCCTCCAAGTCGGCGGTACACAATACGAGCCCAAGGTCAAGACAGAAGCTTCACCATCCACCAAGTGGAGGATGAAGATGCTGGAGAATATACCTGTGAAAGTACAGACCACAGAACGTCAGCTACTGTTACTGTAGAGAGTAAGTACAGTGAGAAATAAAATCTGTAAAAAAAAAAAGACAAAAAAAGAAAAGTCAAATATGAAATCTAATTGTGGTCAAATGCTCTGCTTTTAGCTCCTCGTGTTGTTGAGTTCATAGTGGAGCTTCGTAGCATCACAGTCCGTGAATGGGAAGATGCAGTGTTTAAGTGTGTGCTTTCACCTGAGGACACTCAGTTGGTGTGGTGCCTCAATGGCAAACCGATCACTCTGGATGAGCGAACGGTCATTTCAAGCAATGGACTCTGCCGCATGCTGTGCATCCGCAACTGTATGATTTCAGATAGCGGAAGAATAACAGCTGATGCAGAAGGGGTGGTGTCAGAGGCAGAACTCCATGTTCAAGGTGAGACCTCCACCCTTTTTATGACACTTTTGTTAGATTTTACCAGCAGTACATGTCTTTAGCCTGATAGCATAACTGCCTAACCTATACACAACAGGGGCCTGAGATTAAAATAAAATAAAACAAGACAAACATAGTGTAGTTTAATATTGGGATACATATAATGATTATTAACATTGATGTTTCTATGTCTGAAACTCATGAGCACCATACAGACAAACTATATCTGAGGCATTTTGGGAGCAAAGATAACAATTGAAACCAAACTAACCAATGCAATGATATTTATCCCAATATCCCTATATTTTGACATTAGTCATTATTGTTTTGTATCCCAGGCCCCTGTCAGAAAACAGACACCTGAATTCAACATGTTTACAGGCTTGTGTCCATTTGTGTATGAGTTAGGCAGTTATGATAAGGATAACATTCGAAAATATGACTCCATTCAAGAAACACTTATTTGTCAGTAACTTGATATTGTTCAAGTTCTAACCACAATATTTTCCAATTATGGCCCTTTTTAAAATGTATTTGTTTAATTATAGTTATTGTTGTTTTTTTTTACCCACGCTAAAGTGAACAGCGTTTGACTGATTCTGTACCATTAGTATAAATATATGGGATAAGTCATGAGCTGTTTCTTGGTCTGGTGCCTCAGGCGGTTAGTGCTTAACAGCTTCTCGTGTTAGAATTCCTCTAGTAAGTGGCAGAGACATGTGGCCCAGTGGTTTAGGAACATGTGACATGACAGGGGGGCGGGGCTACTAACAATCCCTGACCTGCACTATGTATTTGAAGCTACGATGCAACTGCACAGATTGATGGACCATGTTCATATGGTAGCCATTTTCCTCTGATAGTTTCTGGGTTGGAGTCAGACTGTTCTTACAAACATACATTATTTTTGTGCTACAATCATTCAGACGTCAATAACCACTTCACTGGATTACTGTTGTATGCAGTAGGAAGGGTGACATAGTAGGAAAGGTGTTAAATAATGTCCAAATATCCAACTATCTTGCTGTTTTCACCACACCAAACTTTCTCCCTATGTTATATACACTATAGTGAATACATTATTCGATATACTATAGTATTCAATATATTATAGCAAATACTTTGCACTCACCTGTCTTTTCTTGCATTTGAACTCAAGTGACATCCAATTCCTAATCCATAGGGTTTAATATGATGTCCATCCCCAATTTGCAGCTATATCAGCTTATATCTGGGAAGGTTTTCCACAAGGTCTAGAAGTGTGTTTATGAGAATTTTTAATCATTCTTCTTGAAGTTTCATTTGTTAGGTCACACACTGATGTTGGACAATATCTCCTGGCTCTCAGTCTAATTAACCCCAAATGTTTTCTGTCGGGTTGAAGTCAGGCCATGGGAGCATGGAATTGTATTATATCTTATATAGCGCTTTTCGTCCTTCATGGTGTTCAAAGCGCTTTACATTAGCTTCACATTCACCCATTCATACACACACTCATACACCAGTAGGTTTTCTAAGGTCTAAGGTCAGTCCTACTGGGGGCCTAAGTCAGGGTTCAGTGTCTTGCCCAAGGACACTTCGACATGTGGACAGCCAGAGCCGGGACGCAAACCACCAACCTCTCGGTCATTGGGCGACCCACTCAGCTCATTGTGTATAAAATGTATTATGGCGTGATGTCAGAAGAACTCCTTTCATAACTAGAAAAGCACTCTGAGAGTGCAGACCTCCGTCAAGGTAGGATCACCACCAAAATCTAGTCATTTCTTGATCTCCCCATTACCAACCTACTCTAAAAATTCGTCCAGTTTTTGAGTTATCTTGCTAAATAACAGACAGACAAACAAAGGGATAAACTAACCTCCTTGGCGGGGTTAAACATGGCAACAATCTCCTCTCCTAAAAAGTGTTTGGTTGCTGACATTAGCTTTTGTCTAACCATTTCAAATATCTTCTTTTACTTACATTTTTTCATGCATCCAGAGTTGATCTCTGTTCATATTTTTGTTTTCTGTTCAACAACATTTTTATTAATTTCCTGTCCCATGTGTGTGAAACTCATGACATCAGTGACATCAGAGGAAAATGGCTCCTTTATTAAACTGCATTTCCGCTGTAGGAACTTTCCACAGGAAGTACAAACATTTTAAATTCATTATGGTCTAAATGCAAATGTGGGTACTTCATTTACTCCCATAAAAGTTACTGTTTGACTGTCTGATGGTTCATATATTTTGGAGGGTGCAGCTTGCAGTGCCAAAGATTTGTAAATGGTCAATATTTTCATAAATTTATGTAACCCTGACACCAAAAAAAAAAGTTTGCGATATTGTGTTAAATGTGAATTGAAGTATTTGCAGATATAAATGAGTGAAGAAGTGACATTATGGATTTGATGGCAACAACATGTTTCCAAAATATTACAATAGAGCCATATTGAAATTCAATAACATCTGGAGCCTGACACGACCTGATGTTGGATGTTTTGAACAGTATTGTGTCTGTCTGTATGTCTGTCTATCATTGTACAATGTCCTGTTCGTGATGATTTGACAGAGAAAAATCTATATTTTCCATTTTCAGATTTGTGATTTGAGTGAGGATAATAACAAAGAAATTAGTGACATACAATTTGAAACTTTTTAAATTACACAATTCTGGTATTTAGTAATTCCTTGTGTTACTTTTTAGAGCAACAGGTGTTGTTCACCAAGAAAATGACTCCAGTGACAGCTGAGGAGTACAGTGAGGTGACTCTAGAGGTAGAAGTGAGTGTGGATTCAGGAGAAGTTCAATGGATGAGACAAGGGGTGCTAATCCACCCTGGAGCCAAGTATGCCCTGAAACATAAAGGTCGAAAACACAGTGTCACCATCCACAGCCTGGCCATGTCCGACCGAGGCACCTACAGCTGCGAGACCCTCCATGACCGCACGCAAGCGCCGCTTGCAGTGGAACGTGAGTGTGCACGTGTTCTCACTATGCACTGTTGTTGTTTGTTTACTGCCGTTGCTGATGACTCCACCTCTAGCGTGGCTTCAGTCACTTTGCTGCTTGTGAAAGCAAGCTGACTTAACTGAGTAGGAGTAATTTGAGTGACTGGGGACCAGGGGTGGCACTTGTACTGCAACATGACGGCAACCAACAGGTGATTGCCTTACAGCTCGCACTGACATTCAGGCAAGGCCTTCTCTGTATTGACAGAATCAATGATCATTTCATTGCCTGTGTTGAATTCATGGCATTTTAACAGGATAAATGCAAAACAAGGTAAAATTAATTTAAAACAATTACATGTACAGGCAAAATAAATGTCCCCAATCGATTTCTAAGACAGGCCAGACTTGATACACAATTTAAAAAAAGGCCCCTTGTAGTGATTGAGATGTACTTATGGTTGTTTTTCTTCATCCTCGCTTTTTATATTACGCCATCTTGATACCCTGGCTGGTGGGTGACTTAAGGGCTGCTCTTTCGACACTAGTGTGAAGGGGAAAGTCAGAACTTCAGGCTGCTGTTGGCACCTCCTATGAATTTGGATCTTCTCTCATTGCATCTAAATTTACTCACTGGCCTTCAAACCTAAGGTTGTTGTCATCGGGTCTCCAAAATAAACACTCCTTTTTTTCCACAGGGAATGCTTCTCTGTGTTAGAATAAGTGAAAAATGTTGGCAGTTTCAGTGCTGGCTTTTGTGCAAAGCCTTGTACTTAAATTTCTAAAATATCGGTTTGTCAGTGTGTGTGCCAGCGTGCATTATTGGCTGCTGTGAAGTGATCCATATTGGGAGAAAGGTCTGCTCAGTGGACATAAAATTGGTTGTTCCTGGGGCCTTTGTGTAGAAACAACAAATAATTGATCATGGTTTTCAGTTCAGTGAAATGTATTAATCTGTTGATACATTGTAGCACTAAGCTTAAGTTAGCACTGGGATGCTCGGGTGCCCCACTTCACGAAGTGCAGGTCCTGATCGTTTTGCAGCCAGCATGTCCATGTGGGTCCCAGAAGTGTTACATTTGAATTGTATGTAAGGGTCCCATGTGAGTTTGTCCGCAGGTTCCACATGTGTTTTCTCAAATCATTATCAGAGGTCTGAATATATTATGTTATTTATTTTTCACATGGTTTATTCCATCATATTTATCTTTCTTGTCATTTTCACTCCTCCTGTTATTTTCACAAATTAAATATTTTTGGTAGTAAACCTGTTGAAAACCTTTATGTTTTAAAAATTTAAATTACTATGCGTTTTACTGATATTTGTTGTCTGTGTAAATTCTTGCACTGAACCTGAACCTACTTCAATTTTGTTGTACTTGGTACAATGTCAACCTTCTGGGGCCCACATGGACATGCTGGCTGGGTTGTCCCACTACCCACATACTGAAGCATTTGGACTCCGAAGAGAAGGTGTAAAATATCAGGTCAGATCCAATATCTGCCACAAAACATCAACTATTTAATAAATTAATGTCAATATCAGCAACAATTTTGTAGATTTTTAATAAATGTTAAGAAGTGAACACTCCAAAATTTTTTGAGACTATTTTTAAGACAGGTGTGAAGATTTGCTAGGGGGGTCATGAGATCACTCTTGGGTGTTTTTTCTTCTTCAGGTTTGAACATGTAGCATGTCAAAAAAATGTTTTAGTGTTGGACCACCCTGGATTAATTTTAGGGATGTACACAAAACAAATTTACTGCCATGGTGATCTGTCAGGTGATCTGATTTGACTCGATAAATAGTTTAGGTTTAGAGAATGAACAAGGATGGGGCTATATTTTTGGACTGTTTGGCTTTTACTGTTCTGAGATGTGCAGTGGAAATTGGCTCACTGACCTACTAATATTGGTCAAATATTGATCTTTGATACAAAAAATTACTTTATTGTCATATTCGTAAGATAATTGCACATTTCCTGTTTTTATTTGGACAAGTCTTGTCCCAGGGAGCAGTCTGATTGAGTTTATTTGTATTATTCAAGCAAACATCTAAGTTAGTTTTCATTTGAATTTTTTTTTTAAATAAATTTCAATGAGAAGCAAAAAGTATTGTTACAGTATAAATTTTAGTTTCAATAAATGTTATAATTGCACCACTGTTCAGTACATATGTTTACATGTACTTTTTGAAATTATTGCCTTAGTCCGATTAAACTTGGAGTTTTTAAAGCCATGTAAACACGTTAATCAGAGTGAAATAGAATCGAACTGGAGTTTGAGGAACCGGAGTAACCAACTGTAATTTAATTTCTCTGTGCATGTAAACGCCATCCAACCTTAGCTCAACTAAGACTGGCCTGGAGACGCCCCCCTTCCAGAAGTGACAAGAGACATGGCATGACAACACGTATGTTTCGTGTAATAAATGAGAGTTGAGAGAATGAGAGTACATACAAAATATACTGAGCTGCTGCATCATCAGCTATACCTTCTCTGGGTATTGTTCTCCTCCTTCTAATGAGTTTGCTTGAAATCTGCTGCTTTTGTTTAGTTTATTATTTGTTGTTTTTTCTTCCAACTGGAAGCATGCTAATGTGAAAGCACCACCTCCTGTCTGGTGACTGGAACAGTAATTTGAATTTCTCTTGCTGGCATGTAAACATGAAGTTCTGGGAAAATCCAGTTAAATCCTTAATTGGAGTACAGCAATAATTTTAATTAATTCATAATTTAATTAATAATTTAACATGTAAATGTACTGAGGAGGGATTGAAGATTTTTTTCAAAGAAAAAGATTGACAACCACTGATTGAACGTGTATATCAAATGCAGTTCCTATTGAACTATGTTATTTAAATTTTCAGCAGTAGGGGGAGAAAGGGTAAGGTAGTGTAAATTACAGTCAGGAAAAGTATGTATTTGAGGAATTTAACACATCTGAATAACAGTTAAACAAATATTTTTGGTTCCGTAAAATAAATCATTATTTCTTTTAGTTAGGTGAATCAAAAACTTGTGTGCGCTCTGTAACATGTACTATATTATCATTCCCAAAGATATTTTTGTCCCACATTTTGGTTGTTGGGATCTGTTTATCAAACTTTTGTCTTCCGTGCTCATCATAGCACATGGAAAATGTGGGGTTATTTATAAAAGCAGCTTTAGTATGACTTTTGAAAGTAGAGATATCATTTTAATGATTTATTCAAGTTATTCCAAACGTTGATGGCCATGGACAGGATTGTTGCTTAGTTCCAGTCTGTAAGGATGCAGTAAGGTAGGGGCACATGAGAGGGTTTATCGAGCCAGATGAGACAGGTGGGGGCGGGGGACGTCTGGGGTCACAGATCAGGACAGGGCACAGATGAGCCACAGTAGATCCAGTTGTCATTGGACATCAGGCAGCTACAACTGAAACAGTAGCCCCTTCCCCACATGGGAGTGGGGAAAAGGGACACTGGGAGAATAGGGAACTAGTAAAATATTCACCAGTAAGATGTATAGCATTAATGGGGTTTAATTAATTCATTGAATGAATAATTAATTTGGAAGTTTAATAGCAAAATGACTGCATTTTGCCATTAATTTTAAGATGTAAAAAATTTGATGTTTTACAAGAATAACTCATTGGGTCACCACTCACTTTAAGTACTGAGAAACTTGATATGATTACTTTAAATCAATCTGTAATCTGAAGGGCTACAGGTAAGATTAGAGCATTTGTTTACCATGAACATTGATGTCAGTCAAAACTCATCCACACAAAAATGCTATTTCAGCATTTTAATAAAAGTAAATATTTATTGAATTAACTAGTAGAAATATATAAAATAATTAACAAACAGAACAAAAATATAGATATGATTAAAGCACTTGCAGAGGAAACACAAAATAGACCAAAAAGCAAACTTTAACTTGAGTGACTAGAGAAAAGAATGTAGGAAAATAAAAGTGTTATTGGTTACAAGAACATGTGGAACCACTCACAGCATAATCCTCGTCCTTGAGGGCCTATATCCTGTGTATTTTAGACATACCCCTCTTCTAATACACCTGACTCCAATGGTCAGCCTGACATCAAGCTCTGCAGAACACTGACCGTCAGGTGTACTGGAAGAGGGAAATCTAAAAATGCTAATCTAAAACATGCAGGACAGTGTCCCTCGAGGACCAGCAGTGCTCACCCCTGCTATATGTGGTGGCCATCCAGGAGGCTAGCAGAGATACACAAAAGTACATGGAACTGAAGCATCCCTGTTGAATGGGAGACTGTGCTGGAACAGCTGATAGTAAATTTTCACTGGGCAATGATGGAAGAACATCGGGTGAACACCAACCTAACAGGCAGAAGTTCGTTGGACCTTGGCAGTTTGTAACGGCACCGTCTTGATTCTCTGAATCTGATGAAAAGCATCAGAGTCTGGCTTGGGTATTTTTACACTTAGACGAAGCATGTAGGACTTGGTTTCTGTAGTTAGCATAGTCTAATGGCAGAAGTTGGCCTCTCTTCAGTAGCCCTGTTTTTTGAGTTCCCGGCAGAAATTATAAATGGTAAGAGGGTGACTGATAAGACACGGACAATATGCAGACCGTGATGGTGTGACATTAAGTACTCGTCATCTCCTGCCCCAGCGTGCTTTCTCTCTCTCTCTCTCTCTCTCTCTCTCTCTCTCTTCTCTCTGGCTGTGTTTCCATTACCCTTGGAAATTCGCAAAATGTAAATATCGCTATAAAAAACTGGTAATGGAAACACCTGAATTAAAAAAAAACAAAACAAAAACACTCCAATATCAATAAAACTTTTTCACGCTTTCATGAGGTGGTTTTTCAGACATTTCGATATTCTAACATAGCGCAAAAGCGCAATGGAAACACTTTTTCTGCAATTATATGTCACAGGATGAGATGTACATGGTCACATGATCACTTCTCTTGGAGGGAAATGGCAGCACTCTAAACATAACAACCATTGGCTGCTGGGACGCTAGAACTACAGCCGCCATCTTAGAGTGGTGATAAGCATAATTCCTACACTCGGCACAGTGAAGGTTTTGACCGAGAGGTTGGCTGTCCACATGTCGAAGTGTCTTTGAGCAAGACACTGAACCCTGACTTAAGCTCCCAGTAGGACTGACAGAACCTTAGGAACCTACTGGTGTTTGTGACGATCAGAAGTTGGACCCAAATGCAGACAGCGCACGAATCACAGTTCAATCACTTTTAATCAAACTGTAACTTAAACAGAGATAAACAGGGATAAGGCTCGAGGGGGAAACGTAGTCCAATGCAGGGTTCGGTAACGGAGAGTCAAATACGGCAGGCTGTGAGCTGTGTCAGAGTCCAGAAGCGTGGGTCGGGTACAGGGGAAGCAGACAGGAATGTAGTCGGGGACAGGCGAAGGCTCAGATCCAGGAGTCAGAGACGGTAGCGTAGTCAGACGGAAGCAGGGTCGAAGTCGGAGGCAGGCAGAACTAGGTCAGGAACAGAACACAGGTAAAACACTGGAGAACAGACAGAATAACACGCTGGAAGGTCTTGACTGGCAAAAACGATCTGGTAAAGGACAGACACACAGAGCAGGCTTATATACAGCCACCTGATCGCTCACAGTGTGAGCTCACAGGTGACAGCAATAAGAATTAGGACAAAGGTGACAGACAGAGACACAGGAAAACAGAGAAAACATAGAAGAGAGACAAAAAAAACAGAAAAAGATAACACAAAATCATGACATGAGTGTGTGTGTGTGTTTGTGAATGGGTGAATGTGAGGCTAATGTAAAGCGCTTTGAGCACCATGAAGGTGGAAAAGCGCTATATAAGTGAAGTCTATTTAATTAAGCTGAAATGCTTCATGTTGTTCTGATGGTATGGTGGTTTTTCAATGATTTATTGCATAATGCACCAAATAATTCCACTTTCTTTAAAAGAAGTATTACCACTTAATGCTGTAATAGCTGTTGCAATATGTAATTAGTTATTCCAAAATGCAGTAAAGTTTATTACAAAATGCATTCAAGAACTGTATTACCAAATGTAGCATGTTATTACATAATGAGGTAAAAAAATGATGAAATTACCTATTGCCCCATTATTACATAATGCGGAGCTACAAACTGTCTTTTAATTTTAGTATATTAATTGAGCATCGATATAAAAATGTACGTGTGTGCAATAGTTACATTGCAGGTCCTGTATTCATTCATTCATTTGTTTGTTCATTATTTGTATTTTTAAAATATATTCGTCTAGTTTTTTAATTTATTTTTCTTTTTTTAATTAATTTATTTTTAATTATTAATTTTATTTCATTATTTCATCTCCAATAAGGATGATACTGAAACCTATGTTCTGTGTTGACCACTAATCTGTTTGACCATTTGCATCGGCACCACACAGCTGGTCTATACTCCCGAGGATTTTTTTCATATTGCAATATATATTGCAGGGTTTTTAAAAAATTGCAATGTCAGTTTTTTCTAATATTGTGCAGCCCTAACCCTAACCCCGTGTGGTTCAGCGACAACCTTATGGATGGTTAGAGGCTCACATAAATAATTCCAACAAAACAGACAGTGAATGATACTAAAACACAGTCCTCAAGTTCTCATCCTGCTGTTTGACATTTCCTCTTACAGTTCTGTCATTTTTCTTACAGCTCGAAAAATCACAATCAAGAGAGGGCTGAGCGACATAAGAACCATTGAGAGAGAAACGGCCTCTTTTGAGGTGGAACTGTCTCATCCAGACATCCCAGGCTCATGGATGAGAAATGGAATCCAGCTCAAGACCACCAGTCACTTCCGTATGACCGCCAAAGCACAAATCCACAGTCTCACCATCTCAAATCTGACGGTCGAAGACACTGGCACGTTCATGTTCTGCGTAGAGAACCTCAAAACATCTGCACGGCTTGTAGTAAAGGGTACGTCATTTTGAAAAGTCATTGCAATTGATGTGTTGCAGATAGCATTTAGCTTGCTAAATAGCTAACCTCATCCTGGGTTAACCGTTAAAGAGCCAAAACTACTAATGAAGTTTAATTCTGAATTATCATTTTGAACTGCAATTAGGTGTTTACTTAAAGTGGAATTAAACTTTATTCAGAATTAAACGGGAATAAAAACTCCAATGTAAACAGAGCTATTAAAGAATTAAACCCACTCACATTTTCTCCAATGGTGGTAACACCATTACTGATCGAGTTGTCAGGCCTGACTTTCTCCATGATATAAATACAAACTTCTGGTTATTCTTTTATGCTGTGAAATGTCTGGTGCTAATTACCATCACAGC
Organism: Siphamia tubifer; assembly: GCA_020466265.1. Lineage (NCBI taxonomy): Eukaryota > Metazoa > Chordata > Actinopteri > Kurtiformes > Apogonidae > Siphamia > Siphamia tubifer. The sequence continues at coordinate 9,219,951 of CM035803.1, forward strand.
ACACTGCTGCCACTTATTGTTGAGGAGTGTGAATAGACAGGGCTCAGCTCTAGAAAAAAATAAACCAAAGGATTGGGTTAATATTACTACTGAAATCCACTGTAAATAGTTTTTACAACCCAGTTTTGGGTTGCAACCCAACCAGTTGAAGGTGGTGTGTATGATGTTTTCCTGGAGCATTTTTACTATATAGCTAAAACTAAATGTGGCACACCTGCTCCTCAGCATTATAAGGCGCTAAGCTATTAACCATCTAGGGATGAATTACTCACTTTAACGGAGGCAAAGGTCCACCGATGTTATCCGAGTCCCGACCCTCCTTAAGATCCACAGCACCGTAACAGGAACACTTTTCTGACAACTTGAAGTACCCAGGTCCGAGGGCTGTAGTCAAGACCACCTTTGCCGAGTCCAAGGCAAGTCCAAGACCAGGACCGGTCGAGACCAAGTCAAGACCGAATCCAAACGGGTTCGAGTCCAAGACAAGACCAAGTCCAAAAGACTTGAGTCTGAGTGAAGACCGAGTCCAGGACTGAAAAAAGCAAGTTGTATGCATGATACTATAAAGTCAATAATTTTGGGTTATTATTTGTTGAAGCAAAGCAAAAACAGTGTCACAGTGTCACAACACCCATGATTTCTAAGTAGAACCATTCCCCTGGATATCACATCATCTAATCTAAAGAAAACAGAATGATATATACCTATACCTGATACAAACACCAATCCAGTACTATTACCACTGAGCATTTGAGCAACTAAATTACAATATAGCTTCACTCCAGACATAGACCAGCATGAGTAGTATTACCAGTGTAACATTGACCAGAATGAGCAGTATTACCAGTGTAACATTGACCAGAATGAGCAGTATTACCAGTGTAACATTGACCAGAATGAGCAGTATTACCAGTGTAACATTGACCAGAATGACCAGTATTACCAGTGTACTCCTATGGCCGGTTTATGCCTTCCCTGGAAAAACAATATTGTATAATTTTTATTAATTAGATGTGTGTTAATGAGAAACACATCTATTTTCAGAAAACATTAAAGTTTGGTTGAATAAAAATAAACAGAGTGAATTTTAAAATATGTTCTTTTTATTTCTGAACAAAGTTCAGAAGTTGTTTACGGAGGACATGCGTGCACGCGCACACGTTTACTTTACCCTAAAGTGAACCTTAACGTAAACGCTTAAGCATTTGTGTAGCTGCTACCCTTTGTAACACAAGTACAGTATCACACAAACAGAAGCAAACAGAACTTGTTTATGGAGGACACATGCACACACGCGTTCACACACGTTTACCATAAAATGAACATTAACGTAAACGCTCAAGCGTTTCTGTAGCTGCTACCCTTTGTAACACAAGTACAGTATCACACAAAGTTATTTTATGGAGGACACACGCATGCACACACGTTTAATTTACCCTAAAATGAACGTTACAAATGTAATTCACGACAACCAATCATTTGATTTATTTTATATCTCATGAAACCAGTAATACCAGATGTACAGTAAGTGATGATAACTATGTCTAAATTGTCTACATTAACTTAGCTTATCTTCCGCTAGTTTAGCTAATGTTAACATTAACAAAACACATAGCCTAGCTTATGAGGCTAAGCACTGCCTAACTCTACAGTTTACTTACCCAGATGAATGATGCCTTTTCCCTGTAATATTGTAGTAAAATAAAGATACCTGAACTTGGTCGAGACCATACCAGTGGCCGAGACAAGTCCCAAATCATGAAAAACCGGACTGGAGTCCAAGACCGGACTCGAGTACTACAGCCCTGGTTTGTAGTATTGACTATAAGGGCGGCTGTGGCTCAGTTGGTAGAGTAGGCCCCCAGTAGGACTGACCTCAGACCTTAGAAACCTACTGGTGTATGAGTGTGTGAATGGATGAATGTGAGGCTAATGTAAAGTGCTTTGAGCACCATGAAGGTGGAAAAGCGCTATATAAGTGCAGTCCATTTACTATAAGGACAGAGTAGATTTGCTGTCAATTCTGGCAGAATAATTTTAATTATGGAATAACATTAATATGATTTCATAGATCATTAGTTAGTAGTAGTAGTAGATCAAACCTACTACCTACCGGTTAATTGGCTTGCAAAAAACACCATTATGTGCTTGAAATTTAGCGGCGGTTCCATTGTTGGCCAGGCAGTTAGCATATCTAATTTGTTATAAACTGTGGAAACTAAACGTCTCACTTAACACAAACTGAAACAAAAACTGACACAGAAATATTGTATGTCAAACTGTCTTTTAGCCTAAAAATCAACCCCTTACCCAATGAAATACTGAGATTCAGGGCTGATCGTGCTCCGGCTATTTCTGGATTTCCGGCATAGCAACATGACAGATTTCTTTTTAAATCCTCCTTTCTGTAATTATTTTCTGAATTTGTGTTGCACCTGTCAACTACAGGTACATGTCTATATACAACATAATAAGCCAATAAGAAACAGAACAGGCCTTTGTCTCAGCCAATAACAGTAGGATAGATTGATGCTGCTCAACCAAGGTCTCACAGGAGCATCTTTGTGCCAACTCAAGTTTCGGCATGTGCCTCTCAACTTGTCTGTAGCATTGGCTGAGTATTGCTACGTTTATGAAGCCAGGAGAGGATGTAAAACACATTGATAAAGGTATAAAAAATGAAATTCTGCTGGGTTTGGCTGAAGGATTTGGGTGTTGACGGTAAACCCTTTTCGAGCTGGTGTCAAAAGTTACCTCAACCTGCTGTATGTTACTGCACTTTATGTACAGTAAGAAGAAGTTAGTCTATGGAACAAACATCGACGAAACGCTGCAAACGCAAGAAACATGTACAACCAAAAACACAGTCAAATAAAACAAATGCAACACAAGCGTCCTGGAAAAACAGAAATGAAGCAGAAGCAAAAACCTATAAACCCCCAAAACAAATGCAAGTGCTGCAGTGGACATTCCGCCCTTGATTACAGACAGAGTGACTGATTTAAAAATCCGACTGTGTGCCTTCATTGCGGAATATGACTTGTCGTTCACGGGAGCTCAATCACTTTTAGCCCTAACCGCCGTGCACAGTAACACTGTGTCAAACATTCAAGCTTTGAAGGACTTTCTTTTCAGAGTCCTTCATACTCATTTAGGCCTTCAAATTTTGGGGAAATGTGTGCCTTTTTCATCACAGTATCTGGGTTCCTGCTGCCATCTGTTGGTCAAAGAAAGTAACAGCAGTGGAGAAAGTCAAGAAAACGCAGTGGAGGAAGTCACAAAAAAATTTCTTTTCATCCATATATGTTTTCTTGTGATTTCCTCCACTGTGTTTTCATAATTTATGCTGTTGTTAATTTGAATACACAGTACAGTTCCCAAATATGATGGAAAATCGATTATAACTCTCATAGTATGCACGGTTTCCAAGATCTGGATCCCCAAAATGCCACTTATAGTTTTCAAGGCTTAATATATCCAGAAATAATAATGCTATGCTATTTGTAAGTGCACCATCGGAATGACAGGATTATACTGAGGGGGCATGTTGTTTTTTAGGCCTGTATTGTATTTTAGGCCTTCAATCTAAAACTAGAGGTGTCCAAATCTGCTTGTAAATTCTGTGTGCAATTCACAAGCTTGAAAAATGGGCATAGCACCCGCACTTTGAAGGGCCTCATTCCAAAACCATTTGACATAGGATGCTAAAACTTGGAATTCTTTCTAGTGGCATCAAAAAGTACATGTGTACCGAATATCGGGAAAATCGAAGAGGGCCACCTGGGGAGTTTCTATGGAATTGTGTGAATTGACATGGCATGACCCCATATCGAATCGAATGAGGCCATTTACTTCCAGTGATTGTGCAAAACTGGGCTAATAATGCCAATCTAAATTTTGAATACATTGGGAAGGACATGGGCAGTGTTTTCCTGAGTAATTGGTGGGTGTAATAAAACTATTATCAAAAATAGTGACTTCACAATAGTGATGTTACACATGCTTTTAATTGTTTGAATAATGTGTTAAAACAGTACGTTGCATACATAATACCCACACCCCATATCTCCTGAGAAAGGGAAACAAAGGTTTCAGATTTTTTTTCACTTTAGAAAATGTTCAAATACAGATTTAACATGTAGATATTGACTTTCATATTAATACACACAGGTGGATTACAATTACAGTGAGAATTATTAAATCTCATATTAAAATGCATATACCCACAATATATATTAGACTTTCCCCACTTTTCAGGTGTGTTACATACATTAAAAATGATAATTAATGAATTACCTAAAGTTAAAATTTTGATGCATAATTAATACTGAAATGTTAGAAAGCACATGTAGTGCCCTGCAGAAGCGCCCAAACAAACCTATCCTGTAGTTATTTTGTTGTCAGTCCACTCAGAACAGCCGACAGGGGTGTGATAATGGAATGGAGCAGTCGCTCTGCTACTGTAGCCTTTATCTGGGATCATGTTTCAAACATAAAATAGACGAGCATGACTGAATGAAAAGCAATAGCACTGTTCAGGCTTTTCTGTCGGTGATTCATGCTGGAAAATAATCCACTCCACACTGTGTCACTCAGTACACATCAGCCCTTTGAGCTGGGCTTCAAACGCTGGGAAGGACACTGGATAAAAATGTCATCACATCAGATTAGAACACAAAACTTAACCCTGTTGAGTATTTGATATTAGAGTGGCGCTTAGTGTTGATCCTTGAGACTAATGTGTTTTCTGCTCCTTGACCAGAACCCCCAGTGACGATTTTCAGAAAACTGGAAGACCAGAAATTTCCAGATGGAGCCATTATCTCTATTGAGTGTGAGCTGTCTAGACACAACGTGGACGTGAAATGGATGAAGGCAAGTGTGTTACTATAAAGAAGAAAACTTGAAATAAAAAAAAAAATCTAAATGTTTCTTTTTTCATGCACTAATAAAATGACTGCAGTTGAACCTAAGAAATGTGAGGGTTTATGAACTAAAGCACACAGTTGATTTTAATAAGGTAGGGTTCAGTTATGGAATTGAATTCCATCACATTCAAGTGATAGAAAATTAGAACCAACAGGATGTAGTAGATGTACAGAACTATGACAACTGTGAGTCTAGTAAAGATGTGTAACACTGAAAAGTCTCAGAGCATCTGTTTGTATGTGGTATGCGTGCATTTGGACTTTACATTAAATATATATATTTTTTTATTCCCTTTTTTAAAGTGCATCACGTCTTGGCAATGCAGTGCATTTGGGGCAGTTTGTCCAAGTATGAGGAAGTACAAAAAATAACCTCAACTGAACAGTCGACCAACATCAATTATTATCCACACGCTGAAAGAAAGAACTTTTTATTTTGTTTTCTTTTCTTTTCACCACAGCACTTTTAGATTAAAATACCAGATCATGGTTGGGGATTCTGCTAGATTACCATAATACTGGAAGGTGTTAGAGCACCTGTCTGTTTATGTTATGTATCTGTGCAGTGGGAAATGTTCCCACAGGTTCAGAAGTGGATTTGTTTAGTGATTTAAGCTAGTATTTCATATTCAGTCCATGCAATACTAAAGTTCTGTCTATACATTTGTCTTCTATGGCTGCTCTTTTGTTTGTCATATTAACCCAAATGTGGCTGCAATAGATAATGGTCTCTTCATGATTAGACTTGAGCCTAGTTTACATTTAAGTCTTTAATATATAGACTCTCATCATTAATGGCACATGTGCAGTAGACCCCCCCTTTAATATGAGAGGATTGGGACTCATACATTTGCACTTTTAAGTACATGTGGATAGATAGCTCAGCAAGTAAAGACCTGATCTTCTATGCAGGAGTCCAGGGTTTGAATCTCCCTTACACCAGTATTTTATTTTACACGTAGGGATAGATATCTATCCAGTAAATAGATTCGGCATTAATACATTAATGCAACACATTAGTCTCTATTTCTTTAAACAAATAAGGAAAGGATTCAGTATTTTCTTTCTGTCATTGATTATTCTTCTTTGTTTTTCAGAATGGACTCGAGGTGAAGCCAAGTAAAGACCTGCGCATTTATGCAATGGGAAGGAAACGATTTCTTCAGATCATGAAATGTCGAGTCAGTGATTCGGGCATGTATACCTGTGATGCTGGAGATGCTACTACGTCTTGTGCTGTGGAGGTTTATGGTAAATTCTACTGAACTACAAAGTACACACAATCAGTAGTTGGGTGAAAAATGTTATTTGCAGATTCATATGAAACACATGTACAGTACTGTGCAGAAGACGTAATCCTCCTGCAGAGTATTACGTACGGTGTGTGTACTGTTAGCGGCGCAGACCCTGCACGTACTGTCCACGGATGTTTGAGGTTCGAAAGTCAAATGTGAACTAGCGATGTTCATATACTCTGACTGTTCATGGCACTTAACACTCTCATTGCTGTCTGCACACCCAATGTTGCTGCTGTTTTAATTATTTATCTCATTTACTTATCTATTTTATCTTACTTTATCACTGCTGTTATAGCTGGTGCTGTTTTTATTCTATGTATTCTATCTCTTTTAGGACACTGTATTGGTTTTGTTTTCCTTCTTAATCTATGCAGTTATAATTGCACACTGTTTTTAAACTAGGGGTACAGTATTTTATTTCTGCTGTACTTGCAACAAGAAATAACAAAATAAAGAACCTTGAACCTTGAAGGTACCAATTAAAACAGGTTGATGTGGACACTTCCTGCTGACCAGTCTATTGTGGGACACAGAGTACATGTATGGAAAATCCACACAGTTGAAAAAATGTTGCTTTGTGAGGACGTGCCCATCAAAAGTACACCTGTCTTTGTTGGGGTCTTTAGGCCACCCTTAACTATGTTATTTTTACACCATTGTAATGAACATGATAGCTATTTCTAAGTCTCTTTTAAAAACAACAAAACCAGAGGAAATATTGTGTAAGAGATATAATGTATGTGGGTTCTGCAGTTAACAGTCAGTATTTAGTGTGATCTCTGTAAAGGCTGGACTGTTCTGTCCCGGTTGTACTCAAATTCCCCACAAAATACATAAAAATACACTAAGAAACAGAGGGAAACTGAGGGGGAAAAAAAATACACAACATGCTAAAATCCAATAAAATTCCCCTTAAAACTAAACTAATACAAAAAACTGTACTAAAATCTAGGAAAAAAAACATATGTATATATATATATATATATATATATATATATATATATATATATATATATATATATATATATATATATAATCTTGTCAGAGGTGTACTCTGCTGACATTGTGATCATAGCGTGAAACAAACCATCACTGTCACTTCTTATCACTGTAAGCTGTTGAGAACATCATCATTCAGACTTTTTATGTATTAAAAACATTCTGTGACAGAGCGGGAGTTGCTGGTCCTTCATGGCCTTGATGACCTGGACATCCAGGAAGACCAGAATGCAGTGTTTGTCTGTGAGATCTCAGTGGAGGATGTACCAGGAGAGTGGTACAAAAATGGAGAGATGATCCAGCCTACGAGTACCATCAAGATCCGCCACGAAGGTCAGTTTGAAAATGACGACCGGTGTAGGAACCTGTTTTGTTGAATAAATCAGACCATAACATTTTCTCCTGTTAATTGTCTTTGCAATTAATGTTATGTTTACTCTTCCCTTTTTTTCCCAGGGACCAAACACTTTCTGCTCATGTGCAATGTACGAGCAGAAGACTCTGGTGAGATAAAGTTTGTTGCCAGAAATATTGAATCCTGCGCTTACTTGGAGGTGGAAGGTAAGACAATAATGTTTTTCTGCCTGTTACTAATTGCTTTGTATTTGTCATAGAAATGTAAGTTGTTCTGCACAAGTGTATAAAACAAACTGATCGGCAAACAGACGCAGAAAATGGTTAAAATTGTATTGGTTTTTCTTAAGACATGTCAAGTTGTTGAAGTTCTTCACATCTTGAAGGAAACATTAAACATTATAATGTAATTTGAGTCTTTTCACTGTTATTATTTTACTGGTCTAGCCCTTTTCAGATCATATTGGGCTGAATGTGGACCCTGAATTAAATTGACTTACAACAACTGAAAGGGTTCTGAGAGGGGTAATGTTTTTGATTCGGTTGTTTTGTTCATCTGCTTGTTTTTCATGGTCTGTAACCTTATGCAAAACCTACTGGACCAATTTACATAAAAAAAATTCAGAAAAGACGCTAGGTGGTCAGGGCGGCTGTCGCTTGGTTGGTAGAGCGGGTTGTACACTGACTGAAAGGTTGGTGGTTCGCATCCCTGCTCTGGCTGTCCACGTTTCGAAGTGTCCTTGGGCAAGATCCTGAACCCTGACTTAGGCTCCCAGTAGGACTGACAGAACCTTAGAAACCTACTGGTGTGTGTGTGTGAATTGGGTGAATGTGAGGCTAATGTAAAGCACATTGAGCACCATGAAGGTGGAAAAGCGCTGTATAAGTGCAGTCCATTTACATTTTGGTGAATTTAAGGTCAAAGTCACAGTCTTCAAAAATGCAATGATAAGAGGTAGGGCAAATCAGGCAAAACATTTGTTGTGTCTGGCACCACTTCTTTATTACCTCTGCCAAGGAAGTTATGTTTTCGGTGAAGTCTGTCTGTCTGTCCGCAACATTCCTCAAAATGGATTTTGATCATATTCAGGATGTGTTGGAGTGTCACAGGGTGACATGGAAGAGATCCTGAATTCTGGATCACTTCTCCATTTACTGCAATGTAAAATTTCAAAGTGATCCAGAATCTCTTCCGGATCACCACCAAATTTTTATCATTTGTTCCTTATGACACTCCCAACAAATCCTGAACATTTTATTAAAATCCATCTTCTGGGGTGGCTGTGACTCTGTAGGTAGAGTGGGTTGTCCAATGACTGAAGGGTTGGCGGTTCATGTCCCAGCTCTGGCTGTCGAAGTGTCTTTGGGCAAGACACTGAACTTAAGCTCCCAGTAGGACTGACAGAACCTTAGAAACCTCCTGGTATATGAGTGTGTGTGTGTGAATGTGAGGTTAATGTAAAGTGCTTTGAGCACCATGAATGTGGAAAAGTGCTAAATAAGTGCAGACCATTTATCTATAACTTTTTGAGTAATGTTGCTGACAAACAAACTCCACCGAAAACATAACCCCCTTCGAATGGGGGAGGTCTGCCTTGGTGGAGGCTTGTGCTCTCAGTGTTTTTTTTAGTATTTTAAATGTAATTGTGAGTTTGTAACATTTTTGTAAGTGTGGTGAATTGCCCTGTGTATGAATTGTACTATACACATAAACCTAACCTTGCCTGTACCCACCTCAGAGAGGTGTATCATGAAACTGCAAAGTCTGAACATAGTCATAAAACATTTCCATATACTACAGAATGTGGCTGTAGAGCTTTTCTAACCTATTAAAATGAAGAGCATTTTTAATCCAAGTTTCCAATGCACCTACTGTTCTATTTCCAATGAGAGGGTGGGTTTATGGTCATCTCAAACCCACCCTCAAGTGTTGATTTCCTTTGGCATCCAGTGACACATTCTATCATGTCTGTATACTGTCCTGTATTTTCAGAGCTTCCCGTCAACATTGTGAAGCCTCTGGAGGATAAGACAGCGCTGGAGAACAGCCGGGTGTTACTGGATTGCACCGTGTCCAACCCCAGATGTAGCATTCGCTGGTATAAAGGAAGCAACGTCATCTTGCCCTCAGAGCGCTTCGAGATATGCAGTGAAGGCTGCTATCGCAAACTGTTCATCCAACAGGTGGTGCTGGATGATGAGGGCATATACAGTGTACAGGTTGGAGAGTATACATGCTCTGCAAAGCTCACTGTGGAGGGTAAGACCATTTGGAAAAAAGTAGTTAAATTTTTAACAGCATGCCAATGCACCAACAACCTTTCAGTCACCCTTTTATGGTCAGTGGTAAAGAAAATACAAATGATGGTTTTATAAAATATAAAAATATGAAATATGTTTTTGTAAATGCTACTATTCAGTTATTTCAATTGTTCCTTCATGGAAAAATTTGGAAGTTATAAACACATAAGGAGCTTTTCTATTAATATCATGTTATATTAATTATTAATACTCTATTTGTGATGTGAATATAATACTAATAATTGTAGTATTAAATCCATACAACATACACGTCTTTTAATAATTTTGACAGACTTATTATCCTTCATTTAAACTTAATAATATATTGAGGAAGTAACTTCCCTTACAATATAGCTGAGACAAAGCAAAACATTTGAATGCACATATCAGAAATACCAAAAAGCAAAAGTGGCAAAGATAAATAAAGAGAGAAGTCTAGTTAAAAACAGGAGCATCTGAAGATAAAATAAGTTTGAAGGATGGATTTAAAAAAATATATTTAGAAACATACAATACCATATCAGTGAAAGTGATTAAGATGAACTACAATACAGATATCTACATAGAAACAGGATCAGCTGGAGGTAAAAGTATTTCAAGATTTAAATTGTCCTAATGTTAAAAGTGTGGCAAGTTTCAGATGATTTTGAAGAGTGGGTAAGTAAGTAAGTAAGAAAAACTGGACTTTCCTATTCAGTACGCCCTGAAGCCAGTCCTTTGTGCCAGTGTGATACTTGCGTGGATTAAAAGATTTTAAAAAATTATATAAAATTGTAAAACACCAGTGAGGGTTTTAAAAACAAATAAAACCCAATGTCTACCATGCCTCTTGGAGAGAGGGCCATTCAGCTGCAGAATAAAGGTCACAATGGTGCTATTTTTAATAAACCTCAGGGCTGAATGAGAAACAGTGTCCGGTAAATGTAGGGTTGTCGTCGATGACTTAATCCTATATTTTAAGCCTTTTACAACTGATATGTCTCCTCGAGATTTTGCAAGTCTCTGCTGCTCATATGTAACCTTAGAGTGCCATCTACTGGCACGGTTTAGCTACCACTAAAGGAGGCCACAGAGGTGTTAAATGAGTATTTCTGTGCAGAGGTTAGTCTGACTGTCTGGTAGTAAGACAATCCTGGGTTTCATTCCATAGATATATAAAGTGTAGATATCGCACCCAGTTACATTGACACAATGGCCATTTTGGAGCGGCATTTCCACTGTTTTTGTGCTAGGTAGTTTGACAACTGTTCAGACAAATTGCAATATGCCCCAGTTTTGTGCACAAGCGCGTAGTCGTGTGAAGGGCAGAAGGCTTTTTATAAGTAATTAAATATTATATATATATATATTTGTTTCATATCTCAAAGAATCTTACATAGAAATGTTAGAAGCTTGATCATTTTTTGATGTACATATTCCCTTTATATAGAAATCATTGATATCAAACAAGATAAAAGCACCCGCTTGCTTTGTTTACATACATAACCAGGTTGATAAGTACCGCTCCAATATGGATGGATACACACATGCGTCACAATGTTAAGGCATATGACACGCAGCATCTACCATTTCTATATCTATGTTTGATTGCAGCTGCAGTGGGTGTGGGTTATTCTAGGATGAGTTGTGGTCTCTGTGTGGGGCCACCATGTGGGTCCACCCTACTTTTGTTCATCAGTTGGTTCATTAACACTTTCACCTTCTTGAAAACTAAGCAGATTTGAATTGATTTTTTCCTTTCATTTTCACTTTGTCTTGTGGGACATTTCACTCCAGATGATAAAAGAACCCATAAATACCCAAACATCCAGCACCAACTAAAAGCACCTCCTGATGGAACTGTTTAATAGGCAGAGCAGGTTTACTTCTATAGCACCTTTCATGTAGAACACAATTCAAAGTGCTTTGCATAAAACATTACATGTATTACAGCAGGAATAAAAAGTATAGGCATGAAAGGGAAAAAAATCTAAACATAAATAGAGAAAAGAGAAAAACTAGATTAAAAACTTTAAGCTTAGAAGTTTAATTCATCAGTTGACATCTGCACTTTCTATTTAAATGGAGCTGCCGAATACAGATGTTTCAGCTGATCTGAGGCTTTCTAGAAGTTTGTTTTACATGTACAGTATGTCATTTGTTTGTCTGTATATCTGTCTCTGTGTTTTATCCTGTATTACTTAATATAGTTAGCTTTTCTATATTTCAGTAGATTTAATAGTACTTCATATGTTTATTTCATATTTTTTTCTGTCAGTTTTTTTGCACATGCCTACATTTTTCTTTATTATTCTGTGTGATATTATTATATACTGTATGACATAGTCTTTTTTTAAAATACTTTTTACAGTGTTTTTGCTGCTCTATCCATCCATCCATCTAGATATATAGATATATTTAATATGGGTGTATATGGACATATATTGTATATGGATATGATATATTCAATGGTGGACGGTGCAGTGGTTAACACTCGTGCCTCACAGCACGAAGGTCCAGGGATCAATTCCAACACCAGTGGGTGGGACCTTTCTGTGTGGAATTTACATGTTCTATGTCTGTGTGGTTTCGCTCCGGGTACACTGGCTCCTCCCACCATCCAAAGACATGCTCTGATAGGTTAATAAGTTCATCTAAATGTGTGACATTGATTGTTTTTCTTTACTGTATATGTCAGCCCTGTGATGAACTGGGTACTTGTCTGGGGTGAACCCTGCCTTCACCCTCAAGTAGCTGGGATGGACTCCATGTGTCCCTGATAAAGCGGGCTCAGAAAATGGATGGATATATTATATTATTATTATTTGTTATTAAAACTACTGCTTCTGGTTGTTTGTTTTTTGTGCTGGCTCAGCTCAGTCACTGCTCATGGTCCGTGAGCTGAGGGACATGGAGGTCGTGGCTCCTGATGAGGCCTGCTTTGAATGTGAGGTGTCTGTCCCTGTCCTGAAGACCCCAGTGTGGAGCCTGAATGGAGAGCCCCTGCAGCCCAGTGCCAAGGTCCTCCTGGAGAAGATGGGCAGCATCCACAGGCTGACATTCAGACAGACCTCCACAGACCTGAATGGAGCTGTGGAGTTCACATCAGGGAAGGCCAAGAGCCGAGCCCAGCTCCGAGTCATTGGTGAGTGTTATGTGCCTTGTCTGGGTGTACTGCTTTTTCCCTTTCTCTCTCTCCAGGCTGCAGTGGCAGGTGTGGCTGATCAGGCTGATTAGAAGGGGAGGCCTTAAAAAGCGGGACAGAAGTGTGCTCTCTCTCTCATTTTCACTTCTCAGTGGTCCTGTGTGGAGCTGTGTGTGCTTTATTGAAGAGCTGTGTGTGCTCGTGGAACCTTTTTCTTTGAGTTATCTTATGTTGAATAAATTCCCGATCTATTGTTTAGTTTACATCTGGTCTGTTGCCTAACCTGGGTTTTTCATTTATTGTTACTTCCTTCATACCTCCTATTCCATCTTTCGGTTCGTAACAATTTGAGGGCTCATCCGGGATATATTTTTTTTGGGCCAATAGATAGATAGTAAGTTAATTGATAGATGTGTTTGATTTTGTATTGTGGATGTAATTTTTCCCAGTGTCACAGGCAGTATTGATGTCTGTATGCCAAACAGACTAACCCTAACTGTGTTGCTTCTCCAGCTTCCTCGGGCTAGTTAGGGGAGTGTCTAGCTGGGCTGTATCAGCCTTTCCAACAGGCACTCCTTTATTATTTTGCCTTTTTTATTTTCGGGGTAATCCTGGGCGGGGATTTAATCTCCAAAGGGGGCTGGCATTTCAGGGTTTCGGCCGTTGATGTGTTTCTTTTAAGTCGCCTCGAGCCCGGCACGCTCCAGAAGATAGGTAGGTAAAGTTTCATTAGGTAGGTTCTGGGGAAGTTGGTTGGTGTTGAAGTTAGTCCGTGTGCTTATATTGTTGTTTGGCATCTGACGGAAATCTGTTGTTTGTCACTGGTGAACGTGATCCCATTTTGATTAACTTTGGTTTATCTTGCTTAGTCGTGCTGGACTGCTTATGTTGCGCTGCGTTATTTGTTTTTCCACAATGGCAGCCTTTGATGTAAAAATTTGTTTCCAATCCCACATTGTCACAGTTTGACAAACTAAAAAAAACTGATCTGCGTGTGGTTGCGGAGTACTATGGTATTCCAGTGTCTAGCTCACTTGCTAAAGCTGAGTTGAAGGCTGTTCTTTTGGATGGATTGATTAATAAAAGTATTTTCAGTTTACCTGCACCTGTTGAGACTGCTGAGTTGGCAGCTGTGTCCTCAGCTGTGGGTCATGCTGATCCTCAAATGGAGGAGAGTGAGCGTCCTGTTGGGTTAACTCCTGTGGTAAAGAGTGGTGGGGCTGAAGAAAGGCCGGGAACTTTGCCGCAATTTGTTCCTTTTTCAGCTGAGTCATCACCTGGCTCTAGGCTTGATGCCCGTTGGAAGATGCGGTTAGCTCGTCTTCAGTTGGAGAAAGAGGAGCGGGATCATGAGTTTCAGCTCCGGAAAGAGCTAGAAATTAAAAAAACTAGAAGCAGAAACTGCAATTAGATTTTATTGTTACTTCCTTCATACCTCCTATTCCATCTTTCGGTTCGTAACAGTGAGCCTTTGTTTTTTTAGCACCTCATTTTATTACCTCCGCCACAGAGGTTATGTTTTTGCCGACATTTATCTGTTTGTTTGTTTGTCTGTCTGTGTACAACATAACTCACAAACTAATGAATGGATTTTGATGACATTTTCAAGGTATGGCGGTAATGGGGAAATCAACAAATTATTAGATTTTGGATCACCACCAAAACAGTACAGTTACAGTAATGGTATGAACTGACTGATATGGAACTAAAACAACAAAACCCATGTATATACAAGAGAACAGCTGTAGAATAACTGTCCACTGTAGTGACCAAAGGGTTAAGAAATGTCAGGTCATCTGTGGCTGTATCATTGCACCCCCCCCCCCCCCCCCCCCCCCCCCCCCAGGTACAATGATCAAGAAAATCATCCTGCCATATTTGCTGAATTATTAGTATTATAAACATAAGAATCTGAATTAGTCAGCACTCAGTTGTGAGGAAAATAAAGAAGCTGGTTCATAAGGGTGGTATGTGGTGTTAATGATGACCAACTTGGTCTCCACTAGGTGGAGATAGAAACATGATCTCAACTAGTGCATGTTTGAACCAGGTCTTGTGCCTGGGGTGTCCGGTGTACATGGTGCATTTGAAGAGTCTTTAGTGCAGGGGTCTGAAACATGTGGTCCAGGGTGAGCGTGTGAGATAAAGAGCATAATAACCTATTATATGACTCCATATCGTCTTCTCAGTTTTTTCTTTGCCTATAAATGATGTAAAATTTTTGTTATTGTTTTACTGCAAAAAATAATATTAAATTATGAAAATATTTATTTTTACAAACTATCCTGTCACAATAATGTGAATAACCTGAACAAATGTTTAACCATTTTCTGCTTCTGTTACTAAGAGTTAAGTGTCTTTGTAGAACCAATCCATAAAACACATGGACAAATGATAAATTGAGGCAGAATATTGTGACATTGCCCATATTTTCCTGATGAAATTTAACTTTTTTTGCATTTGGATAATTTATAAAAAAATATTTTAGTTTGGTTTTTTTTTCAAAATCTGGAGCTGTCATTATTTCTAAGTTATTGTTTTTATTTTACTGGTCCAACCAAGGGTGTCACAGCCATTTAAAATGTGGGGGTGTTCTAGATTGTGGCACATGAGGAAAATTTTCTGAGTATCATTGGGAAATTAACAAACAATTATCCATTAATGATTACACTTTTTATATTAAAAAGTAATATATGGCTGAAAATAATAACAAAAATGTGTTTTTCCTGAATTAAACATTTATTCAATTCATAAGTCAAAATTATGAAATAAAAAGGATTTAAAAAAAAATCAGACACTGATTTTACAGACACTGTACCTCTTTTTTCTTACAAAAATGTTTTGTACATGTCAGGGGAGTCGACTAAGAATATGTTTCTCAGGGGGAACGTCACTGAAAAAAGTTTGAGAACCACTGGCTTAGGGTAAATGTCACAGAACAACACACAGTTTAGTTTAACTTAGTTTAACAACGGCAACATTTCTCATTACTTACTGGCTGATGACTGTTTGCTAACACCGCAAAGAAAAGCTGTTTACATTTCGCCTGGCGAACTGAGGCGCACTTCATTTAAATATGCTGTTGTGCCGCCTGGGCGGGTAAACAGTTTAAACCATAGATATTGTAACAGCCCCGCAATGTTATTGCTGTTTGTTTGGCACGATTACTAGCGACAGTACTCATTTATCCTGAAATAAAAAGTAGGT
This sequence comes from Siphamia tubifer, assembly GCA_020466265.1. Taxonomy (NCBI): domain Eukaryota; kingdom Metazoa; phylum Chordata; class Actinopteri; order Kurtiformes; family Apogonidae; genus Siphamia; species Siphamia tubifer. Next base: position 9,236,162 of record CM035803.1, read on the forward strand.
GAGACCAACTCTCTGTCCGTTTCCTAGATCCAGTGAAACACTACAATGTATAACCTCAGGAAAAAGTGGGGGGTATGAAATCTTATGGTTGGAGAAACACCGCCATCTTCCACGGGTGAGACGCCCATGGGTCCATCCCCTTGGAGATCAAATCAGGCCTTGAAGAAAATGAGTTTGAGACCCCTGGTGTAGTGTGTCTGAAGTGTGTGCTGTGTTTGGAGACCCTGTGGTGCATTTGAGGTGTCCATGGTTATTATCCCCCTTGTTATTCATTTTATACACAAATGTGTGTCAGAGCACTTTTAAAAATCGCCTCATTTTAAAGTACGCGGACGACTCTGTGATTGTTAGCCTGCTCCAGGGAGGTGAACAGAACCACGGCCTGGTGGTTGACAATTTTGTTAAGTGGTGTGAGGACTCTTACCTACACATCAACATAACTAAGACCAAAGACATAGCTATTGATTTCAGGAAGAATGCCAAAAAACCAGAGCCTGTTACAATTAAGGGACATGTTATTGAACAGGTGCAATCTTATAAGTATCTTGGGACAATCATTGATTCTGCCTTAAATTTTAAAGAGAACTGCAAAGCTGTGAGCAGGAAGGGACACCAGCGACTGTTCTGTCTAAGGAAGTTGTCCCGGTTCCACATTGATAGGACCATGATGAAACTCTTTTATCACGCTTTTATTGAGTCGGTTTTAGCTTTTTCACTTGTGTCATGGTTCGGAAACCTGCCCTTAAGGGAAAAGAACTCACTCAACCAGATCATTAAGTGGTCTGGTCGGCTGATTGGAGAGACACAGCTGAGCTTGGAGTCGCTGTACACCAAACAGTTGCAGTGACTTGCCAGCTCCATCTCCGGCGACGTCTCCCATCCACTAGCGTGTGAATTTCAGCTCCTGCCATCTGGACGAAGATTCATAGTCCCAAGAACCAGGACCACACTCTACAGGAACAGCTTTGTCCCTGCTGCTGTTTCCCTTTTGAATCAGTCCTAATGCACCTTGAGGTTCATCTTATTTATTTATTAGATCATTTTATCTTATTTGGATTTTTATTGCGAATGGTTTCTAAATTTATCTTTGTCCTTTGTATTGTATTTTATCTTATGGTGAACATATGCCTACTCATGTCCTGTCTGTCCTGTACTGTGTCCTGTCATCAATGTTTGTGAGACGCCATCTCGCTTTCTCCTGTTACTGCACAACAAATCTACCCACGGGTACTAATAAAAGTGAACTGAACTGAACTGAATGGTGTGTTTGAAGTGTATGTGTGTGTGGTACATTAAGAGGAGTCCTAAGTAGTGATGTTAAAATTAGGCTTTAGTTGTTTGTTTTTAGACCCCCAGATGGAGCTTTCTGGTCAAGAAGTTGAACATTTCAACAATTTCAACCGTTTCTTGAAACAACTAAAGCTTCATATGAAGCATCATTTTATCAGCACTTGTACTAAATATATTTGAGAAGTCTGTGGTGCAACTACCTGGTCTGTGGTGTGTTTGAGGACCCTGTGGTACCTTTGATGTGTTGTGGTATGTTTGATTTGTCAGTGGTACGTTTGAGGAGTTCATGGTGCATTTGAGGTGGCCATGGTGTGTTTGAGGTCTTGATGGCATGTTTCAGGAGTCTGTGGTGTGTTTGAAGTGACCATGGTGCATTTGAGATATGTTGAAGGTCTCTATGGTGTGTTTCAGGAGTTCAGGGTCTGTTGAAGGAGCCTGAGGTGTTCATTCGTGCTGTTAACTCTTTGGCCTTGACAGCGCTGTGTTCTGTAAATGATGTAGCATCTAGGTCAAGAAACCCTTAGTGCACTGCTGCGGAATCTTCTGGAACCACTGACATGTATAGGACAGGGGAGTATTTTTAGTTTTATTACATTGGCTTTTAAACGGAAGCGTATTATGTTCACTCATCTGGCTGAGGTGAGAAGTTGTAAATGGAGTCTGTTTATTAAGAACTCAATGCAGGATGAGGGCAGATATTACACTGAATGCAGAAAACAATGCTGAGAGAGAGACAGAGACATCTTGCAGTTGTTCTGACACATTGCATTTGTAAATTCAGTGTCTTACATTATATCCTCCTTGCCGCTGGGAGAATTTCACATTTTATTGGGTAGTAAATTATGTTTTGAACCAAATCAAATCATGAACATGAAAATAAGATGAGCATAAAGTCATAATATTCTGAGAAAATGAGACTAAAGTTGTATGTGTGTCCAGTCCAGTTTTGGTTCTGAACCCACATAGTGTTTCCAATCACTGCTTTCACACTTCGTTCATTTCTATTGTCCAGATGAAGTCAGGACTTCATTCTTATTCTACTGTATTTGTCTTTATTCTGCTAATGTTTGGTCTTTTTTTCTCTCAATATCCTGTGACTTTCTTTTGAGTGTATCTGTGATCTTCCTGTAAAAATACTTTTTACACTTTGTTTTCCTCATCATAACTTGATTCAGGTGTTTTTTGAGATACAAAATGTGAGAATATAGTTTTATATTGGGATACATGCATTCATTAATTTGGATTAATTTGTTATCTTTGTTTAACCCACCTATGGCCTGTGTATAAAGGCCCCTGAGTTCTTTCTAACTTAAAACCACTAATGTTATTAAAATTTCAATTGTATTCACTAATTCCAGGTCCCTTTACTGAAACCCCAATTTACACATGCACATCAATAACAAAATATAAAAATCACCAAAAGATTTAAAATATATAGAAAATTCAAGTTTAATAATATTAATTTGAGGTAAAGGTTACAATAGGATTCAATTATGCAAGTGGCCACTCACCATACACACACAGTCATTACCGCTACTATAAAGATACATTCCAGGCCTGAACGTGGTTTGGGTGCGGTGAAAAGAGATGGCGATGGATGGATGAAGACTCAAGATGGCGTGGTAACAAAATGGCGAAGGAGATCACTGTCACACTAGTTCTCGTTCACCACATGCTGCGCCCCAGAAATATGCATTTAAAATCTAATGCCAATATTATACATTTGTAGGTGACAATTAAGCATACGGTCCACATTTCTATCCGAAATCATGAAACAAATACATTAAGCAAGCTGATTTAGCAGTACTTAAAACATAAATGTAGCAACAGTATTTACACTTGTTCAGTGGATGCTAACTGCTAATAGGAAGCTAACATCTTTTACCTTAAGGCAAATACAGATTGCGGGATGATGTTGCCTCACAAAAGATACCCATCAGTGCTGTAAACAATAATATATTGGCACTCTATTAGTGACGATTGAATTAATAATCGGCAGATTTCTCCAAATTGCAACTTACCAGGAGAAACTGCTGTCGATTTCTCCTTGGCGTCGGCAAAGTTTTTAACAAGGTACCGCATTGTTTAAAGCACAACCGGTTTACAAGCATGGTACACCAAATACATAATGAGTACATCCTGAGATGTACTCATCCATCTGTGGCTTATTGTAATAATTTCTAAATTATATCTGGGTATTTTTAAAATGTTTTTAACTTAAAATATAACTGATTTTCCCACACTGTTCCTCTTTTTTTCTTACAAAAATGTTTTACTCATGTCAGGGGGTACTGGACTAAAAATCTGTTTCTAAGTGGGAATATCAGTGAAAAAAGATTGACAACCACTGGCTTGGGGTATATGTCACAAAGAAAGACATACTTTAGTTGACAACGGCAAAAAGTTCTCATTATTTACCAGTGGCGGCCGGACCGCTTGGGCACAGGGGCGCTGCCCCATGGCGGATGTGGAAAAAAAACAAACCAAAACAAAAAACATAATTTGATCTCAAAACATTGAAATTAACAGGCTAACATCTTTGACATATTTATTAAAGTATTAATTTAACATAAATCTGATATTTGTCATTTAATCCTTTGCAACGATATCTTTCATATTCATAAAATTAGTTATGCTTTATGCATTAAGTTGTTACGTCGAACGGGGTGCCCACCGTTCTCTGCATTAACTTAACATAGAGTCACTCTACCAGGAGTCTACATGTGACATAATGCATTTGATAGGAGGCCATCGGGGCGCATGCACGTCAGTCCGGCAGCCTGGCCGTTATTTATTGACTGGCAAATATGGAACGTCATCATGCTCAAAGGTGTGTAAAGCGCCGTGAACTTACGACCCGTTTCTGCTTTACTTCCTGATTATGCTCTTCACTTCCTTTCTGGCACCCTCCGGTTGACTTTACATGTTACCACCGAGTGATTTAGTGTGAAAAATTATGGACAATGACAAGCGGAAAAGTGGTTCGGGAACTACGTGTGCTAACGTTGGATGTAGAAGCTCAAGAAAACAGCTAAACGAGTGGTTAGACAGAGAGTGTTTTAACCACAAACCTGCCACAAAGAGTCTGCGGTCAAGTGAGCCGTCATTCGCTGTTAAGTCAGCCGCCATTTCAATCTGATGGTAAGATCAGCAACTTTAGCTATGAAAATGAAAGCTTGAGCTATGAAACCGTCAATACTGTTAATTGTGAAGTTGTCATACACTAACGTTGCCACCGGTGTTTTGCTAAAACAGCTGATTAGCATATAAGCTAATGTTCATAGACAGAAAAGCTGTATGTGTACGTTAGATTGACAGGTCGCCTACAGTGCTCTGTGTAGGGTTGTCAAACGTCCCTTAAATACAGGATCGTCCCATATTAAAAACAAACTTACGTCCGGTATTGAGCTGAGCTTTAAACGAGATGAAATTCTTATTTTGCCATTGATGATTATATAAAAAAATAATAACCATCGTGTCCCGTATTTTCCCCTCACGGAGTTGGCAGACCTATCTGTGTGTGTGTGTGAGAGAGAGAGAGAGAGAGAGAGTACAATTTATTATATATTAGTGCTTTATATGCAGATACTGATACTCCTCGGAGGCTGTCAGATTGTCCATTGGTTTCCCGTCTATTGCAATGGAATCCATGAAATACGCACAAATCTTGCCGTTGGGTCACTTCGTCATATTATCCTCCAGGTCTGCACCACATTCGGGTGGGGGATAATAATGCCAACTCCAGCCCGCATAGTGGAACAGATTTTGTTGTCTTTCGGGTCCTCCGGGCTAAAATCCAAAATAAATTCATGAATTGTGATCTCTACAAGTGTGTGTTTTATGTGGTATTAATGAATACGAACGATATTCTGGTACAATAGCGATAGGAAGCACAGTAACAGTACACACTTTACCATTGTTGTTGTTTTGAGTTTGGCCTATGTGCTTTGATACTGAAGGAAGTGGTAACGTCACAGAAATGTGGAGAGGAGCTGCGTAAACAGCGTCTTCGAATCTTTCCACTATCTGAGTCTGTTTTTTAACTTATATTTTTCAGAGCCCCATAACGCCGCCTTGATAAGATATATTTGACCAATTATTGCCAATTACAGTGTGAATGAATGAATGAATGAATGCCCTTTGTCATTATAAAGCGTACAACAAGATTGGAGAGCTCCTCCTTCAATCAGTGCAAACAGTAATATAATAAGTTAAAAAAAGTGCAAATTTGCCAATATTTACAGAGTAGAAAAAAACAAAAAGGTAAATATATTAAAAAGAACACAAGAATAGAAGTGAACATGGAATGTATAAATAGACAGAAATGTATTGTACAGATGAAAATGTATTGCACAGGGTGTTATTGCAGATATTCACAGAATGAATGAGTAATGGGGCGTAGTGAGGGATAAATATTGCACGTTTGTGTTGTGGGTGGGCGGGTTTCACATTTGAGAGTTCAGGGTGGTGATGGCTCTCAGGAAGAAACTGTTTCTCAGTCTGTTTGTCTTTGTCTTTGCACATCTGTAACGTCTACCAGACGGCAGCAGCTCAAACAGCTGAGAACCGGGGTGTGAGTTGTCCGTGGTGATGCTCCGGGCTCTGCTGAGACACCGGGAGCTGTAAATGTCTGTCAGGGAGGGGAGGGGGCAGCCCACGATCCTCTGTGCTGCCTTCACTGTCCTCTGGAGCCTGGTTCTGTCTGCTTCAGTGCAGCTCCCGTACCAGGTGGAAATACAGTAGGTGAGCAGGCTCTCGATGGACGAGCGGTAGAAGGTCAGCAGCAGCTTTTGGTCCAGATTGTTCTTCCTGACGACTCTCAGGAAGTGTAGATGCTGCTGAGCCTTCTTTATGGCAGCAGAGGTGTTGGCTGTCCAAGAGAGGTCATCGCAGATGTGGATTCCCAGGAACCTAGATGTGTGGACCCTCTCCACACATTCGCCGTTGATGTAGGGGGGGGGGGCAGTTCTGTTCCTCCTGAAGTCTACGATGATCTCTTTTGTTTTCCTGGTGTTCAGAGCCAGGTTGTTCTCTGAACACCAGGATGTGAATCTCCGGACCTCCTCTCTGTAGGCTGTTTCGTCTCCTTTCGTGATCAGCCCGACCAATGTTGTGTTGTCAGCAAATTTGACGATGATGTTGCTTTGGTGGACAGGACCAGGGCCGTTGCCAGTTTTGGCTGGGCCCGGGACAACATCATCTGAGTGGGCCCTCTCCTCCTGCATCACTTTGGCTTTCTCTCTTGCCTCCTTCTCTCTCTCCTCCTTCTCTCTCACTGATAGTCTCTCTCTCCTCTCTCTCATCCTCCCTGGTAGCCTCTGCTTTCTCTCTCTCATCCTCCTTGGAGCTACCAACCTCAACAGTGTCTATAAGAGGTAAAATAACATTTATTACAAAGTAGCCCAACATTACCAGGGGTCAAAAGTCAACCATTTCACAATTAACCATTTGAAAAACATTCAATTTGACTATTAATCACTATCAAGCATTATTATTGCATATTGTTATTATTAGGCTATTATTATTATTTATTTATGGTGTTGTTGTAAATAGGTCCATACTCCATTCAGAATGTTAGCAAAAAAAGGAGAGAGAGAGACAGAGACAGAGAGAGAGAGAGAGAGAGAGAGAGAGAGAGAGAGAGAGAGAGAGAGAGCGCACACCTAACCAGAGACACGCAAAGTATGGAATCGGCTCTGCTCACAATGTCAGCTGACGTTCCCATAACAGATAAACCAAAACGACTGTTTTTGGGGTTGGAACTGGATTATGAATTAGGGTTGCCACTTCTGTCTGACAAAAATCCGGGACATTTTATACTCAGTCTAATCTTTCCTTGTATGCAATGCAATCCTCCATTCAGTGTCCAGGAAAGTGTATATTTTTTTCCGGGACAGACCATTAAAATCCGAGACAATCAGGAAAATCCATGACGTGTGGCAACACTATTAAGGCTTTCAAAAGCTGGCCTAAGCACTTTCAACAGTAATGTGTAAGATGCAGTGTGTTTTATTTGTTTAGATTTTCTTTGGCTAGTTTCATTGACTGCGCTTTTCACTCTGTGTATCTTCTATCTCCAACTATGAATGGTGCATCACATGTACGGATTAGGCTACATTACGAGGCTGTTTCCTTTACCTGGTTCAGCTGTCCCACCTGCTGCATCATCTGAATCTTTTTTAAAATATTTATGGAGTGAGTCCCTGAGGCTCTTTGCTTCTTCATCTCTTTTTCTCTTGTCTTTTCTTTTCTGTGCTCCTGATTTGTGCATAATGGCAGCGAGCACGCAGGCTTATTTCCGAAGCCGTGTGATCGAATAGTGCCGTGCTTTATTATGCTTTAAACAAAGACCAAACCATTTCTGCATTATGGGTGATATAGGGGTGTCCTTGACTCTATTTTCGAGGACAATACAGGCAAAAGAACCAGAAATCATTTATTGAATGCAAATATATCACATTTCACCCCCAAATCAACACATTTTGAAATTAAACAGAATTATTAATCATATCTTCATGAAGGACCAATGCTGGGCCCCCCTATGTGTCTGGGCCCGGGACAACATACCCGTTTGTCCCCCCGTGACGACGGGCCAGGACGGGACTACAGTCATGGGTGTAGAGACAGTACAGGAGGGGGCTCAGCACACAGCCCTGTGGTGAGCCGGTGCTCAGTGTGCGGGTAGAGGAAAGGTGGGGGTCGAGTCTTACACTCTGGGGTCTGTTGGTTAAGAAGTTCTTAATCCAGGTACATGTGAGAGGGGGGAGGCCCAGGGTGTGTAGTTTGGTGATAAGAATGTCCGGGATGATTGTGTTGAAGGCCGAGCTATAATCCACAAGGAGCATCCTGGCGTAGCACTGCTGCTGTTCCAGGTGTCTCAGCACAGCGTGCAGAGCTATGGCGATGGTGCCTTCTGTGGATCTGTTTGCCCGGTATGCAAATTGGTGTGAGTCCAGTGTGGGGGGTAGACAGGCTTTGATGTGCTCGAGAACCAGCCTCTTGAAGCACTTCATGATAATGGGTGTGAGGGCAACAGGTCAGAAGTCATTTAGGCTGGTTGTGGGTGACTTTTTGGGGATTTGGATTATGGTGGAGGATTTCAGGCAGGTGGGGATGACTGCCTGGGCCAGGGAGATGTTGAAGAGTTTGCAGAAGACTGTGACCAGCTGGTGGGCGCACGCCCTGAGCACCTTGCCTGGTATGCTGTCTGGTCCAGCAGCCTTCCTGGGGTTCACAGCCAGGAGCATGCGCCTCACATCCTGCTCTTTGACAGTGGGGGGAGGGCTGTTGGAGCCTGAGGGGGGAGGGGGCATGGCCGGAGCAGAAGAGCGTCGCTGAGGTGATTCAAAGCGAGCAAAGAAGCTGTTGAGCTCCTCTGCCAGTGACTCAGTCAGGTCTCCTGGTGTCGCATCACAGCCTCTGAAGTTTGTGATGTTTTTTAGACCCTGCCACACCTCCCGGGGTCTGTTGCTGGGACTCTATTCTCCTCTCATAGTCTGCTTTGGCATTTTTAATACCCTTCTTCAGGTCTGCCCGAGCCGTGCTGTATAGGGCTCTGTCACCTGACCTGAAGGCAGTGTCACGGGCCATGAGGAGTGAGCTGACCTGGCTGGTCATCCAGGGTTTCTGGTTAGGGAAAACCCGGATGCTTTTGTCCACAGACACAGTTCTCGTACAGAACATGATGTAGTCCAGTACTGTCTCTGTGTAGGTGTCCAGGTCCTGGTGTTCAAATAGGTCCCAGTCTGTGTGTTCTAGGCAGTCCTGAAGTTCGCTGAGTGCAGTTTCAGGCCAGGTTGTAACTGTCTTTATGGTGGGCCTGGATCTGCGTTTGAGGTGGGTATATGCGGGGATGAGCATCAGGGACAGATGACTCACCGAGGTGGGGGAGGAGTGCGGTTCTGGATCCATGCTTGATGTTGGAATACACATGGTCCAGAATGTTTCCTCCTCTTGTTGCACACTTGACGTGCTGGTGGAACTTGGGGAGTACAGTCTTTAAGTTGGCCTTATTAAAGTCCCCTGCTATGATGTGAACGCCGTCCGGGTGGGCCCGCTGCTCGCGTTAGCGTCTGGTGGAATGTAAACAGTAGTGATGATAACAACGGTGTGCCCACCCAAGATAAAATTTCAGCGGCCGCCACTGTTACTTACTGGTTGGTGACTGTTTACACAAACACTCCACAAAGATGAGCTGTTTACATTTCGCCCGGTGAACTGAGGTGCACTTCATTTGCACGTGCTGTTATGCCGCCGGGGCGGATAAACAGTTTAAACTGTAGATATTGTAACGACCCTACAATGTTTTTGAAGTTTGGTCAGCGTGATTGTGACCGACAGTAACTGTTTATCCTGAAATAAAAAGTAGGTGAGACCAACTCTCCGTCCGTTTCCTGGATCCAGTGAAACGATATAATATATAGCCTGAGGAAAAAGTGGGGGTATGACATCATCTGGGTGTAGAAGTGGGGGTGTCGCAACGCCCCCATCCGCCACAGGTGCGACATCCATGCTTCTGATTAACTTATAACTGATAACTTATTATTTAACCAGGTTGCATTTTTTTCTAAAATGCTTTAGAGATGGTTTGGACTACATATATATCAACACTGATAAAAAAAATGACTAAATTCTTTCTTTCCTGCTGTGCTTTTAAATAATAATAATTTTTTTACCACAACTTACTTGTGTGTGTATATATATATATATATATATATATATATATATATATATATATATATATATATATATATATATATATATATATATATATATATACAGTTGCGTGTCATTGAAAAATATTTTTAATGATATTTGGGTTGTAGTCCGTCATTTGTCATTTGAGATGAACATTAAAATAATCTGGTAAATATGCTTTATCAACTGAATTTCTGTGAAGATGATGTACAACATTGGAAGTAGAGGGAGCAAGAGAGAAAGTCAAGTTGGGAGAGTGGAAGTTCCAGACACATACAAACAAAAAAGTAAGGTTTGGGACACATTCGCTGAGATTTTTAAAGATGATGAGCAGCTCCCAGTGTTTTATTTTTTGTGGAAACCAGGTTCAAATGTCTCTTTGGGTGTTACAGGTTGTCAACCCCTGGTTTAGATGCTGTGCGTTGATCACTTTTGAATGATGAAGCAGGACAAAAATATTTTCTCAACATATTAATTTACAAGCAATGACATTGGATTTTAACACAGAAATAAATGCAGGTATGTGAGTAAGGTCATGTGATGTTCATAAAAACCATTGAGTACCACAGCAAGAAAGACCTTGGTTCAATTCCAACACCAGACCTTCCTGTGTGGAGTTTGCATGTTCTCCCTGTGTCTGTGTGGCTCTGTACTCTGGTTTACTCACACCATCCAAAGCCATGCACTGAGAGGTTTATTGGTTAATCTAATAGGTGTGAACGTGACAGTGATTGTTTGTCTATATATGTTCAGCCCTGACATGAACTGGCGTCTCATACAGGATGTACCCCGCCTTCGCCCATTGGAGCTGGATTAGGCCTCCAGTGACCCCCATGACCCTAGTGAGAATAAAGAGGGTTCAGATGACGAGACAAGACAAGATTATTATTATTATTTGTAGTAGTAGTAGTAGTATTAGAAAGAAAAGGTAAATACGAAATAACAGAAATAAATGCAGGGATGAAAATTAAAGAAGTAAAAATAGAAATAATGACAAACTAAATAAATAAATGGTATGGAAATACATTTATCAAGCTATGTTTTTATCAAGCCTCCATCAGGCGGATTGAGATGTGGGTATACCCAGTACTGACTGAAAAACATGTAGTTATACTCCCTATGCTGCCGTATACCCTGGACTACACTTCTGATTGTACCCATTTTATGTACAGTACTTTGTGATTTCTATCTTTGAAAAACACTGTAGAAATTAATTTTAGCTGCTACTTTTACTATTATGACATTAGTCTTTACTGTTTGTACAGAAATAATTGAACTCAACATGTCCACAGACTTAAGCAGTTATGATATGAGGCCAACCACATGTTTAACAATGACTTATAACAGGCAGCTAACCATAGGTTCTGAGTGGCACTCACTGACCTTTGACCTCTGTTCTATTTTCTACTCTGCTCTGATTTCACAGGCGATCCTTGACCAAGCATCTCTTAACGGACAGGGACTGGTTCTTCCGCTGGTTCTACATTTACCAACAGTATGTCTCTAAATGTGGTTTAAACAGGGTCATGATTGATTTTCATTCAGGTTTCTTCCAGGGACAAGATTCTGTTGGACCTGAGGAAACCACATTTCTCCTCCTCTCATACATATTTAATGTTTCACTCTTGCAGTTTTGTTGTAAATAATGTCCCGTGTGAGTTTTACTGTGACTGTGATGAGGGTTTCAGACGGTGGTGATTCTACTGGACAGCTAGATTCTAACAGCAGAATTTAACCATCGTGACATTTGGGTTCTTTACAGTTCTGCTCTTGGACTGACATATAGACCTCGGATAGTATACAACAACAGTATGTTTTTAGTTTTGTCAAATCTCCACTATGAGTTGTCCAGAGTTGTTTTTGCTGTTTTTGATCCAGTATAGAGTTATGAAAGTTTAGGCAGATGGTTTTAGTTCAAAAAACACTTTTATCTGTTAGGCCTAATTGAAGTATTTGGGCCACGTTGAGGGGAAGAACAACTAATATTTCCCAAATAGTATATTGTACTTCTCATCATATTTAAAACAATATATATATATATATATATATATATATATATATATATATATATATATATATATATATATATATATATATATATATATATTTGTATAGAATAATTTGTGAATTTGTGGAGTAAAATGTAATTATTTTCCCAGATTTTCACAAAATATTATGACTTGACTCTGACTTTACCAACATTTTCAGTTACTCAGAATTGAACCTGTTTGTACATGAATTCTGAAAAAAAAAAAATATCTGAATTATTTTTTAGATTGATTTTATTTTTCAAAGTTGAAATGCATTTAGATTTTTTTTTTAAATATGATTTTATGAAGTAGATATTGAACCTCCTGAGACCCAGGAATGTCCAAGTTTTGGCTTTTTAATTAAATAATTGTCTATATTGAAAACATCATGATGCAGCAGTTTTTTTCTGATGCTGTTTTGTATTTTTATGGAATGTCTTTTGCAGGTTCAGATAATGAATGAATGAATGTCTGTTGCAGTGTCGTTTTGTTTGTTTGACATTGACAGTAAACCCACATAGCTGGGTCTGAGAGGGTTAATTTTAGGAGATTACTGATCAGTCCACTAAAATGATTGTTTTGCTCCGACACTATAGTGTAGAAGAAGATTAGGGTCACTGAAAAAAACCCTCTAATATATAATTTTTGTATTATTGCTCTGAGATTAAAGTAAAAATTCAGAAAAAAAGAATTCTGACTTTAATCTCAAAAGAATACTAAAAAGATATATAATGGACCTTAATTTATTTATTTATTCCCCAGTGGTGCTAATCGTCTATCATACTATAGAGTTTGCCCCCTTGTGGTTTGGAGAATATTACCATTGTAACTCTATATAAAAGGTTAATTTTGCCTTTTTTCATTGAGACATTATAAACTCTACTAATATTCTGGCAAAATTTTACTTTTTTCCTTTGATATATTTTACTTCATACTTAGTATCAAGTAGTATTCACCCTCTATTGGACTTATTAAGGAAATGTATTTAAAAAAAAAAATTACCTTTAATTTTAGGTGTATTAAGGCCTAAAATAATTTTCCTCTGCTCACTTGAAAAAACTGACCTTTGACCTTTATTTTGGAGGTACCACCAGGACTCTGTCCCATTAGGGTGTATATATATATATATATATATATATATATATATATATATATATATATATATATATATATATATATATATATTGTCATGAATTCTTAATGTAAAAAACAATTGATAAAAATTCATTATCCAAGAACATATTTGACTGAAAATTAAAACATTTCAGAATCATTCTAAAATCATAAAAAATATTCATGTTAGTTATGAATTCTGAAAAGTTCATGAGCATAAGGTTGAATGGACGTCTACAAATGAAATGTGGTTCAAGAGATGACAATTAAGTGTAATTATTTTCTAAGTGAAGTAGGATTTTCTTTGTTTGTTTAACTTTTTAAGTGTTTTAAAGAAAGATGTGTAGATTTCTTCACATGAAATGTCTAAAATAGTTAAACAGTTTAGGGTATTTAGTATTTTTTTTAAATTGGTGGATGACACTACTCATGCATGTGACTCAACGTGTGCTCTTGTCTGCTGTACTTCCTTGTTGCAGCACATGACGTCAGGATTTTAAATATTTGATTTTATTTGTTAGACAGGGTTTTATGTGACACATTTATGGTACAATATGATTGGTTAGAGGCTTGTGCTATTTTTTAAAACTGTTTTTTAAGTGTCATTTATACATGACGTAGTAGAGGGTTAACATTTCTTCCTCAGTATATTGTAAATATTCTTCATCATCCCCATCATATATCATTATTTTTTCTCCTCACTGTGGCCTTGGCTTTGTACCTGTGAATGACAGCACACACATAACTGGCCTCCATGCAGTTTATATGTAGATTGTACTTTTTTATTTCCTGTGTGTCAGAGCATGGTTTTGTGTGGCTGTCACAGTAGTGACTTCATTTAGGTTAGTTTAGTCAGACAGTCGTAGCCTTATTACTAAAATAAAAAATCAAAACTGGTCTTTACCATTTGACAAAAGCCATTTATATATTAATGTCTCAGCTGTTAAGAAGGTTTGTTTACCCAGTTTAAACAGTACTCTGTTTACTCAGTCTCTCTGACTACTCACATCCATTTTCATCATTTGTCCTTTGTATAAACCTTTTTAAAATTTTACTGAATAAAGGGCGTTTTGAGTTGCAGATTGGGGCTTGTAATTTACATACATTGGGCCAAAAATCAGGTAATTTCTTCGAGAAACAACTTCAGAATTACTTGATGTTCTACCTTGACTGAGAATCAGGTCATGCTTTAGTAACTGAAATGCTTTGTTGAGTTGACAAGTAGAATTTAAAAGAATGATTGCTGTTTTAATACAAAAATCTGTTCCATATTCCATTTTCCATTTGACTTGTACTGTTGTGAAATATGACCTGTGCCAATAAAACTTTATTGATGCAAGGTGAAAATATTGTGTACATTGTGTTTTCATTGTGTGAAAACAATGTAAAAACATCCGTAACAACTTTCCTACTCTTATTGAATACAACATCAATTAAAAAAAGAAGTTACCATTTTAAGATGCACACTTTCATAAACACGCTAAAAACCCACACACATATACAGATCCAAGAGGCCAGAGGACGCCCCTGTGTTCTGATCATACAGGCTGATATGAAAAAGCTCCGATTCAAGTTCATCGCCATATTCAAGTGATCAGCCCAGGTTCAAGGCTTCCATATCAACAACACATTCAATGAGGAAAGTCAACTAAAAACCCATGGCACAAAGGAAAACAAGTCCTTACATTAGGGATTCTCTGAATTGGGTGCACATTGGAAGCTGGCAGAAGAACAGTCCAACCTTCAACCCCATAACAAAGACTCATTCCTATAACGGTGTTTTTTGGTTATGGGGTTGAAGATTTTAGCTAAAAATAGTTCTAGCATAAAAGCTAGGGTATGGAGCATTAAAAAGCATCAGGAAAACAAGAAATTAATCAGCTATTTTTCGCCCCAAACAATGCTAAATATAGTTTATGCTTGTACCAGTGCAGTACTCAACAATGTCAATCTGACAATAAAAACAATGAAATGTAGATAAGAAATATGGTAATACTGACCTGTCTTTACAGTTTGAGTGGGAAAAGACGATGAATCAATGATGTCACTTCTTGGGTGCTTAGGAAGTTCGACTAAACCATTGGTTTTTTTTGTCCTTTTTTTTTTTAAACAAGCCTTGATTCATATCCTGAAACTAGGGGGGGAAATGAACTAGTGCATTTAATAAAAAATAGAGTATTTTTTCATATTTGTTATATTAAGGTTAAAGTAGAGAGATATATTATTATCCTAGCAGAAAGAATTGTGGTTACTGGCTATTTTAATTTGTTTTATATTTAATTAAAAAATAACTTTGGTCAGGTGGAACATTTTTTACACTGTAAAATATAAAACCCGGTTGCCTTAAAATTTCTAAGTAAACTAGCTTACAAATTGTGTGTATCAGTTCTACGTTGTAAACACGTATAGGTTGTAAGCTAGTTTACTTAAAATTGTTAAGGCAACTGGTTTCCTGAGTTTTTCAAAGTAAAGTCAACTTATGACATTTTATAGTGTAGGGATGTATTACAACCAAGTTTTTCAAACACAAATTCAAAATTTTTGCATTTTTGGAATCCTAATAATATTTTACTTCATACTTCATATTTTACTTATATATATATATATATATATATATATATATATATATATATATATATATATATATATATATATATATATATATGTATGTATAAAAGTTGTCTTCAGCATGTTCAGGACCATTGTCTTCAATTATTCTATGATGCTGATGGTGTGGCAGGTGTTTTTTTCTGGGGGTATGATTCTTTCAGACCTCAGCGGAAGAGAAGAACTCAGATGGTTCTGTCACCTGATTGGTGCAAAGGTGCAAAAAATAGATTTTTGTACCTTTGAAGGACACAGACCTTTGTGTGCACTGTCAGTAAATCAGTTTGTATTTTTTTTGTTTGTATGTGTGCACAGTGAGTTTGTTTTTATATGCAAAGCTTTAGTAGATCCTGCCCATATAGTATTAAGATCCTAATGCTACATTTTACAGAGAGAATAAAGGCTGATATGGTTAATTTGAAGAACGCCACTAGTTTAAGGCCACACGTTACACAGGTCTTCACTGTTACATGACAACGACACAGTAGCTGCATTGCAAAAGATAGCAACAAAAATCATTGAATCTTGTTTTGTGTTCAAATCTAATAGTGTATGAGAAAAAAAACATTGGATTAATTTGTACTCTATGAGACAGACTTGACTCCACAATACCAGATGAAATGAGTCATTTCTGAATTAGGCTTTTTTTTGGCAGTATGGTCCTTTTAGAGGGAAGCAGCGTGGAGCCTGTAGCCCACCAGCCTCCGTGGCCCCCAGGAGGGCCCCCAGCTGGGAGTCCTCTTATCCTGCTTCTGTTAAGTGGATGTGCTCTGCTGCTGCTGCTGCTGCTGCTGCTGCTGCTGCTGCTGCTGCTGCTGCTGCTGCTGCTGCTGCTGCTGCTGCTGCTGCTGCTGCTGCTGCTGCTGCTGCTGCTGCTGCTGCTGCTGCTGCTGCTGCTGGAGAAGCTCGTAGATATCATCCACTTTACTCAGTCTCTCAAAGAACGGAAGAAGATCAAGGAGCTCTGTGTCTGACATGTCGTCAAACCATGATGCTACAGGAACCTGGACACAAAAACACAGGGTGGGGAAATTAGTGTGGATTAGTGTGATTATGTGTCTGCAGTGACAGAAACAAGAGAATGGGACATTTTCTTTATTTACCCATAAAAACCCTTTTGTGTCGGTTCACAAAGGACAAAAACAATGATCTCTATGTTTAACCTTTATTAAAAGGATCATAGTGATCTAAACCCACTTTTATTAGTCTTTGGTTCATCATTCCACAAAGAAATTGGCACAGTTATGTTTTTGCTGGCATGTATGTGTTTGTTTGTGGATTTGTTTGTTAGTTAGCAAGATAACTCAAGAACTGATGGATGGATTTGGCTCAAAATTTCTGAAAATGTTGATATAGGAACAACAAACAAATTATTAAAGTTTGGTGGTGTTCAGCAGCACAGTTCTGATACATACATGTTTTTTCTTAGTAATAGCCATTTATATTTGTTTATATTTTATGCTCATTTTCTTTTGATGCCATTCTTAAATTCTATAGTTTTCTACAACAGACATGATACAGGAGAGTGACTAACAAAAATAAAACAGGACGTTGGCAGACAAAACATGTTTGATGATGGCAGACACCAGCTGATCACTGCGTGACCTTCTGGGCAGTGTTGTGTAGAAGAGTGAGTGCATACTGCGTTTTTGGGGTGGAAGATGTAGGACGCTGGGGAGTTGTCAATGATGATGACCCTGTTGAGATCTCTTCCTAAATGACTTAGGTCTTTAACATAGTTCCCTTTGTGAAAGACGCATGATTCCCTAAACAGACGGGTTGTGAACGCCCCCCATGGATCCAGCAGGTCTGACACAGGATCTGCGTACTGGTGGAGGACACACAGTGTTCAGACAGCAGGCACAAATACACAAGAAAAATAATGTGTTATACATAGGGCTGTCAAATGATTAACATTTTTAATCAGATTAATCACAGGTTGGATTCATTTTAATTAATCATGATCAAAACATTATGTCAGTCAACTGTTCTGTGTCGGGTTTTTGTTTTTGTTCACACATTTCCCACAAAATATATAAAAATGTACTAAGAACCAGAAATAAATGTGCAGAAATGTATAAAACATGTAACCTGACTGCTATGCTGACTCATAGCATATCATATCTGAGTACCATGAGGCTCAGATTTTCTTTAAAACGAAGAAGCCAATAGTGTCACCAGGTGGGACTACCCCATGACAGGGGGGTGTTGTGGCTAGTGTGATGTAAAGCATCACGGCTTGAGTTCAACGTGAGTGGCTGAAGTGGCACGTCAGTCAAGATGACTGACAGATTATTCATCTAATCACATGCAAGGATTTTAGATAAGGTCCCTCCTTTGAAAACAGAAGAGTCCTAGAATGGTGACAGTCAGGTTACAAAACATACTAAAATACACTAGAATTCACAGTAAAAAACAGAACAAAAACAAACCTAACACAAAACAGTGATGAACAATTCAAAACAATATTCCAAAACTCTTCTAAAATATAGAAGAAAATACCAAAAAATGTGAAAAAATATCGAAAACTTTCAAAAATAGGAATGCATATGGAATTAACCTGTTCATTCAACACCTTCAACAGTTGAAAAAAACAACTGTTCCATTTAAGTGTGTTACAATGTTTAATCAGATTAATTATGATGATAGATTCATCTGTGGCCCAGAGTTATAAACGATAAATAGTAGCTCGTAAAAATGGTAAATGGTCTGCATTTATATAGCGCTTTTACACCTTCATGGTGCTCAAAGCGCTTTACATTAGCTTCACATTCACCCACAGACTCATACACTAGTAGGTTTCTAAGGTCAGTACTACTGGGGGCCTAAGTCAGGGTTCAGTGTCTTGCCCATGGACACTTCCACATGTGGACAGCCAGAGCCAGGAAGCGAACCAGTCATTGGGCGACCCACTCTACCAATCGAGCCACAGTTGGTAGAGTGGGTCTTTTACATTGTAAAATGTTAGTTCACATTTATTTACAATGATGACCTGGACAAGCTGTGGATGTGACAAATGTGTTTGGCATGTGCCAAATTAAAGTACAACATCCACCTCTACACATCATAAACACACTCCACTTACGGTTATATTGGAAGTAGGACTGGGCGATATGGCCTAAAAATAAAATCGCAGATTTTTCACAAAGCATTTTATTTTTCCCCCCTACATTTGAAAGAAAATAATCAATACAAATGACAAAGAAAGCTCAAAACAAGTTTTACTTTCAAACCCTTAACAAAAGTAATGCTCATTTCCCTCTTTGAATTAAAGTGCCACATGTTATTTCCTTCCGGCAACACACATGAAACCTTGGTTTAAAGACACCATGTCTTTTCTAAAACTTGAGAAAGTGAAATTCACATTGAGAGGATGTACTGACAATTTTTTTCATGAATAAAACACATTCTACTTTGTTTACCTTAAAAAAATCTAAACCATTATTTGTTTTCAAATCTTGATTTTTGAAAAAGGTTTTTGCTTGTTTTAAAACTGTCTTCTTTAGTTTGTCCTTTTCTCCTTTGCTTGAATAATAAAGACACAAATTGCTCTGAAATAAAATTAATTAAGATGACACCTCTGCTCTAAATGATATAATAAGGAATGAATATTGTAGTCTCTGTATGATTATTATTTTTTACTGAAGTCTTGCCAGTTAAAACAAGACAGTGACTGGTAGGTTTTGAAATTCAGGTGCCATAATGGAGAAAAAGGTTATTTCCACACAGTGATGGAGTTATGGATAGGCAGAAAGCTAAGCTAAGACAGTTAAGACAATATAACATAAATGTTAGAGGTTAGAATGTCTGCGTAATGTCCTGACAGTGTTAGAGTGTACTTGAGGTCATCTATATATATATATATATATATATGAATCATAAGATCAGACTCATCCTGAACATAATAGCTGCCCCTTCAAGCCTCCACAGACTTACAGTAAACAATAACTGTTAGTGTCGTACATGTTTAAAAGATTGTACCAAACAGTCGTCTGACCTTGGACAAACTTGCGGTGAACAACACACACTCGAACAATTCTCCCATCCGTTTGAGGAACTCATCAACATGAGGTCTCTTTAACACATAAACCTGTACAGAGACACAAAAGAATACATCAAATACAAAATCAATTACAAAGAAATGAGAATTTCTAAGAATCAAACCCAAGATGCTTAGCACCCGCTTCCTGTTTTTTTTTTTTTTGTTCAAACCTCTATTCTGCAACATTCTGAAAACCTGCCTTTTCAAACCAAAGCTGTAACATGACAGTTTCATTTCCACAATATCAACTGGAATATCACAAAATACAAATGAGGACAGTGATAGTAAGTTGTTTGCTACAATTGCAATTGCAATAAATAGCAGAAACTAGGACAAACTGTTGGAATCTTTAACACAAAGGACCTGGTGTGACATTTGTGGCAGCTCCAAAATGACATTTTCTTCATATGTAATCGTCCTGAAGTGGTTTATGACCATTTATTGTAAAATTATCTTCTGCATTTTGTGTGTGTGGCGGGAGGGTGTGACTGAAAATATAATATTTTCCAGCATTTAATTTAAGTGGGCAGCTCTTATATAGTGCTTTTTCACCTTCATGGTGCTCAAACACTTTACATTAACCTCATATTCACCCATTCACACACACTCATACAGCAGTAGGTTTCTAAGGTTCTGTCAGTCCTACTGGGAGACTAAGTCAGGGTTCAGTGTCTTGCTCAAGGACACTTCGACATGTGGACAGTCAGAGCCGGGACGCAAACTGCCAACCCTTCAGTCATTGGACGACCCTCTCTACCGACTGAGCCACAGCTGCCCCCAAATCACAACATAGGGCTTCACAGTGGTGATGTTATAGTGATAACTTATCACTTCTACAAGTGCATTCCACACAATGTTACACAAAGATTTGAACTAAAACTGAAACTAATTTAATAATCTTGTAGATGTTCATAAAAAGAGAAAATGAATAAAAGTTAACCCCGGGGTAAGGTACTTACTTCCATCCGAGAGGATGACATTTTCCCCAGATTTCCTGACTACGGTCAGGATAACGTCAGGAACGGTTAATAATAAGTTTACACTAATAACACAAAAAAAGAACGAAAAAGTTCATTTTGAGATCCATGAACTTCTAGTTCATAATTTGCTTCTAGTTCATGCTCTCACATGTAAAAACCCAGTGGTCTACACTAACAACAGCTGGTGTTAGCCTGGATAGGCTAAAATCTAAATCTACATTTTCTTTTAACACATATTTCATACAGAATAGGAAATTTTCTATAAATTTTAAAGGGATTGAGGGGTAGTATGAACGGGAACAAATTAGGCATTTTAAATGTTACACAGATGACATAACACACATAGAAATCTGTTTTAAGTTTTAGCAGAGTATTGTTAATAAAGTGTGCAGACGGTGTGTTTGAATGGAACGTATCACCACTCCAATATGTTGGCTCCGCGGCTTGTCATCGCCTATGGATGTGAAAATGAAGTTTATCACTTAGTGGGGGGGGGGGGTTGGGGTACTGCGCTGCCCTGTTACCCCATCATATTATTAGGACATGGAAAATGACGTGTGTGGACCTAAAGATGCAGGTGCCTGGTTCATGGCTGTATTATAAGAACTGGATACGGCACCGCCCCTCAGCAGATACACCGATTTTTCCCAGTGGCCACTTGTGAAACTGCAACGAAAAATCCCATGTGGCCCAAAAAGCAATTTTCCCAAAGACCACAATTGTAAAAGACAAACCTGTAACTTGTAACCTGTTCACAGGACACATCCTGCTAATTACTATTTTGTCTGTTCAATATTTTTATGTCATGGATTTTTATTTGTTAAAAAGTTTTCTAAAGGCCAGAAAAGTCCCAGAAAAACAAAATTTTTCATGCTGATATCACAGCAATGTACAAGCACTCTCAAAGCACGGTCATGTGGCGAGGATGCCTGTTACCACAACAAGTGCTTTGAACCGTGGTTAAAGCATACTCAAAACCCACTATCAGGTGTAGTAAAAAAAATGTAAATGTTTGTTTTAATTTTTTCAATTTAAAATAATTGGCACTTTTACTGATCTGATAGAAGGTTTTTAGGTCTATGGCTTTATTTAATTATTTTACATTAAGCTCATAAACAGACCAGGAAGAGTGAGGGTGGTTCTTTTCTTATTACGTCCGCCAAGGAGGTATTCAATTTGGGTCCGTTTGTTTGTCTGTCTGTCTGTCAGTAGGATTACGCAAAAAGTTCTGAACAGATTTTGATAAAACTTTCAGGAATGATAGATAATGGGTCAAAGAAGAACTCATTAAATTTTGAGAAATGAAGTTTAAAGTTCAAGGTCACACTAACGGTCAACAGCTAAAAAATATACGTGGTAATATCTCAGGATTCAGACAAGATAGAATATCGTAGTTTTTTGCATTCACATCGTCTCACCTTCAGACATCAGATCAGATGGGTCAACACTATGGCCCGATCCTGTCACGTTTTGACGTTATATGACACCATATCAAGCCTTGGTGGAGGTCTGCTGTTTCTGACTACCTTGTTTTCTTTTAACTTGCTGGGGGTATTTTGTTCATATTTTATTTTCATCACATGGTTCACCCACTCGGACATCAGTTTTTATAACATGTTGTTAATGTTCCCATTATGTTTTAATTGTTGTTTGTTTAGTAAAGCATTTCTGTCGAATGCCTACTTATGTTAAATAAAACACAAAATGAATGTATATATGATGTAGTCATGCATAGCTACATGTGGGGTTTTATTTAAAACTCAGTAACATTTGGTGAATTAAATCCTGACAGCTGACTGTAAGGTTAGGATCAGGTACAGTACAGACCTAATCCAAACACTATCACGTTGCTGTCATCTATAAAACGGTAAGAATTTATAATTATAAATTTGACAAGTGATTAATCATTATCATTAATAGATATAGCAGATTTACTTATTTGGTTGAAGTCATTCAGTCTGTGGTTGAACTACTGTAGGCTACAGCTTGTATTGTGGGGAATCCCATTTATGATTTTAGCTAAATAAAAAAGAGTTGTTTGACCTGAAATAAAACACCAATCAATGACATATAACTTTTAGTATGATTTATTTTCAATATCATCAGTTAATGTGCCTTATAAATTCATCATTTGATTCTATAGAAGTATATTAATACACTCATTCTCATGAACGTGCAATGTCTGTCCTGAATGCGCCTTGCTCGCTCTCTTTTGCCCCAAGGCATGATGGGAGCCCCAGTGCAGGGGAGTGACTCTTCTGTGCCACATAACGTGGAAGTAAACCTAGAAGCCACAAACATTTTCGGCGTATGCGTTAGGTGAGTAATTTTCATTTAAATGAATGGTGGCTATTTTTCAATCCAGTATCCAGTACATCCATGGCCTGGTTACAGACTGAAATGCACTGCACATGCCCTTATTTATTATTTGCATTAATTTGTGTAATGGGATATTTGGACAAGAAATGAAAAAAAACAACACTTATTTAGATTTTTGCAGTGAACTTCACACATGCACACACTTTTTTTTTTAAAACAAGGCCTTGTTCTACTTCCACTAAGATGCTCTCAGCCCTGTTTCTGAACCAAGTTATCCTGAATAGGCTTTCCATATTTGAACAAGCCTATCCTGGATTACTTGAAACAGACCCAGGCCCTTTAGACATCCTGAGTTGTCTGGAAGCCCAGTGCAACAGACTGCAGTTACTGTTTAAAGCCTGAAGGGAATAGTCACTATCATATCCCAGCACCAGTAAGAAGCACCATAATATACGCCACAGCTGAGATTGATGGCTGCTGATTTCTGAGAAGCCTGCCAAGCTTTTTGCATTTCGTCAGACCACTGAAATAGCCACCTGCTGCTTTGAGCCATCAGCAGCGAGGGTTAGAGCAGTGTCAGGGTGCTGGCATGGTGCTTTCTATGCAAACTGGAGCTACAGTGTTTAGGGTTTGTGCCTTTCCTTCCTCCTGTATGTACACAGTAAATTTTGCAGTGTTAAATCAACACTTAGAGAGTTTATTTAACTTCTTCTAGAGTGTATTTGGTCCCATTGTCTCCAAATTAACACTGCAAAATCTACAGTGTACTGGACATCCTACAGCCTTATAATTCAGATCACTTCTCTGACTGTCATATTTTTGAACTATTTTATTTATGCACAATGTTCATAATAAGCTTTGATCTGCAAAGCTTGCACTAAAGTTGTATTCAAGAGAATGGCATTATTGAGCAAGTGCATACCTGGTGAATTGTTCCATCAATCTCCACTGGAATGGTAAAATCAGCATTGTTCAATGGCTGTTAAAGACAGAAACAGATGTATTAAATACAGAAAATACCCCCTTTTCAAATGTCCACAAGTAAGGAGTGAGAATATATCTGAACGAGTTAGAAGACACAACCTCAGCATATTTTAAATATCCCTACACTGTAAATAATATTGCTCTTGTGACTTCCAAAGATGAAATATGGGTGCCACAAAAAGTGTCTCTTAAATGTTATCATTACCACATCCAAATTCTATATAAGGCAGTACACCATGGCCTACATTTGTAAACGGTGAGGTAATGCAAGACCAACAGAATAGCTACATGGAAATCAAGCAGCATTGGTTCATCAGGGTAAAGGCCTGCTCTGCTGGACCTTAACATCATCAAAAACTGACCTACATTTACAGCCTAAACTCAAATATGTGTCCCATGGAAATGCATTCCTTTTTTCCAATTTGTCCATTCTCTTAATTTCTTTATTTTTCATGGGTCCACTGCTTCCGGTTCATGAATGTGGATGTTATATATTTGGTCCAATCAGATTTCTGTGTCTCTGTATTGCCAGCGTTCATCTAATCTGCTCTGGTCCTTCAGAATCAGTGATGAATGCTCATGGAACTGGACCTGTAGAACATCAGGGCTGTTTCTATAACCAATCAAATTCCAGCTATAGTGGCCCCCAACATTGTTAGCATTCATTCTTCCTCTGTTTGGATAATCAGAGCTACATTATTATTATGCCGCCCCTGAAGGGGAGGTGTTAAATGTGAGTTTGTAACGCTCTTATTTTGACATGAATATGGTCACGTTGATGTGATATAGCGTGTGACATAATCACGCATTTTGTGCAGTTCTGAGCAGCGTGTCTTTAGGTGTGGTTGTAGTTCTTTTCAAGTACATTAAAAGAAGAAGAAATATAATCACGCAACTTCAACTGCGTATTATTCATTACGCAGTTGAAGTTCCCTTAACAGGAGGTAAGGTTGTTTATAATTTTGTTTGTTAATTACCTCTGTTGCAGAATGATTGGTTAAATTTATACCAAATTGGGTTTGACCTTTCAAGGTTGCTCGAGGTCAAATTTCATGATATCATTTTGGAGTCTACATGTAATTTCCTATCTGTCAACAATAATAACTGAGTACTTCACCACTGTTTTTGGAATCACAACCATGTGACTAGTGTTAAGGCTACTCAAAGTCAAAAATGTCCTATCGGTCAACAATGGTAAGTAAGTCTCTATCTCTGCTCATTATTCTGTATAGTCCATTTTAATTTCTTCAGTATTGACTGAGCGACCACCGACCTCTTGGTTTAACAATAGGTCAAAATCTATGCACATTCAATTCTGCATCTTTGCAGAATTGAAAGACAGCTACCTTGGTGTTCATTGGAAGTTTCAAAGAATTTCTATCTAAAATTCAATTTGGACCTTGATCTTCTTATTTGTCCTTCAAGGTTCTGATGTCAAAACACATCAACAGTCAGAGGAAAAAGAAGCTGTATGCTAAACTGAGTATACAGGAATGAAAAGGAAAGTCCAGTGACTGAAGCAGTTTACATCCCGGCTTGTACACATGTTGAAGTGTCCATGGGCAAGACACTGAACCCTAAGTTAGGCTCCCAGTAGGTCTGGCAGACCCTTAGAAACCTGCTGGTGTGTGTGTGAATGGGTGATTACATATTGTGTTTTTTGGAATGGGCAGACATGCAATAAAGACAACTTTCAAGTCTTGTGTGTTCGTCCTTACTTTACCATCCTAATCCAACCTTCTGTCCAACTGTTTCTACGATATGTGAAGCATCATGGGACATATTGTGATGCAGCGTGGAAGCAACACACAAACATGCTTTTCTAATTATTCCCACCCCATGAAGGGGAGGGAGGTATTGTTTTTGAGACGGTTTTTCTGTCTGTCTTACTGTTTGTTTGTAAACAGCTTTAAGCAAAAACTTCTGGACCAATTTTCATGACATTTTCAGGAGGTGGTCCAGAATAGATCCCAAATAATTTTGATGAATGTGGGTCAAAGGTTACAGTCACAGTCACCAAAAAATGTGTTTTTGCTATGATAGAAGTATCTTGAAGGACACAACCCACCCTGGCTCTTATCTCTTCAACCTGCTGCCCTCTGACAAGTGCTTCAGATCCATAAGAGCCAGAACCAACAGACTAAGAGACAATTTGTTCCCCAAAGCCATTATCATACTCAACTCACACATGCACTAAAAGCACTATGCACTGTCATACCTGCACTGCACCACCAGACATAAACTACCTCTGTTGTCCATTTATTTATTTATTCACTCACTGCGTTGCGTCCACCAATGTCTGTGCTCACAATCTGTCTACCTGCCTGTGTCATTTCCTTAATGTATATTTTATGTCTATTTTTTTCTCCATTGCACTTTTATGGAGATGCTCCACAAATCTCATTATACTGTGTATAATGACAATAAAGGCTTTCTATTCGTTTCTATAAGAGATAGAGCAAATCAGGTAAAATGTGTAAGAGTGTTGGGGTTTGTTGTGCCAGGCACCACTTGTTTTGAAATAATTTCCTTGTAAATATGGTTGTTATGTTCCATGTGGTGAGACATCTGAAGGTTGATTAAACCAGTGTTAAATCATTCAAAGAGGAAACATCTAAAACATGCAGGGTAGTGTGCCCCGAGGACCAGGGTTGGAAAACACTGGATTAAACATAGCATGATATATCCAGTTGCACTTCATTATCACCCGGGGGGGGGGGGGGGGGGGGGGGAATTGTTTTTCAGTTGGTTTCTCTGTTGATCTGTTTGCTGCCTTGTTTGTAAGCAGCTTTATGCAAAAAACTACTGGACCAATTTCTATGGCATATCCAGGAAAGGTGTAAGGTGGTCCACAATAGATCCCATTGAAATTTTGATGAATGTAGGTCACAGTCACAGACATCAAAAATTTATTTTTGCAATGATAACAGATAGGGCAAATCAAAAAAGTGTGTGTGTGAAGTTCTGCCTGGTTAAAATGAGGCTTCATGAAGCATCTAGATGGAGCTCTCTGGTCAAGAAAGCATTGAACATTTCAACAATTTTAACCATGTATTCAACATACAGCGCCATCTAGAGGGCTAAAAAGAAACAACTAATGTTTCATGAAGCCTCATTTTAACATCACTAGTCCCAGGCACCACTTGTTAGATATGGACACAGTTATCAGGTGTATATAGATAACGGGGAAAGCACAAACTAACTAGTGCTAGTGCTTAGCACTAGCATTTGTATTAGCATAGGTGAGCATTTAATTTCCAAGCTAGTACTTCTCTGAAACATATATGGAGGGTAATAGTTATAAATAATCTTAATATCCTTTGCTTTGCCATTCCATAGAATTTCCATAGACTTTCCTAGAGGTAAACAACCTGCTTTCTTCCATGACTTTACACAGACATTTAACTGCTCTTATCTAACACTATCATTAATGTGTCTTTTACAGAGTTTTTTTTAATCTGCCTCATGTTAAACAGAGTTCAGAGAGTCTGACCCTGTTTACACATAGCTGCTGAGGGTATCCAATGACACCATTTGGGAAGGTCTTGTGACACGAGAAGGATTAAACACACACCATGGGGTCCATTACATAATTTGTCGTGTTACAAGATCATACACTCTTGGTATCGATTACTTTGTTCATTTCATGCTACCTTAAAAGGTATTATACAGATAAAAGGAAGCTAACACAGGCTGAAAAAGCAACATCAAGCAATGGGGTACCTATATGTTAAAAATCAATAATGTGCATTCATTTTATATATCATTAGACTATGTCATCCACTACAAAGTCAAAAGTTTAATTCAGGCGTTAATTTTCAAACAGGATTCTGGGATACAAACCATTAAAGACAAATGTCATAATATAGTTATATATTGGGATACATATCAACACAGTTACCGTATAGTTCGTACCTGGATTTAATCAAGGAAATGGTTAATAATATGACACCAGAGTGGAACACAGGTGGTTAAAGTCATTACCCATCATGCCTAGTGCCTACAGTACAAGCATGTGGGGTCAGTGTTCAGGTCCAGGCTGAGTCATTAATGTGTCCTAAACCTGAGGTCAGCTGACGACATCAATATTTTGAATGAGCAGATTTTGCTAATGCAGAGAAATGACAATGAGTTCCTTAGGCTCAGTGTCCAGCAGTGGCTCAAACATAATTTTCTCACATGGACTAACCAGAACTGGACCCCAATAAGAATTTTTGATTTATGATGAGATGTGACTAGATACACTCCTTACTGAGGTGGTGGCTAATACTGATTATAATCTTATAACCTCTTCATCCAGTTGCATTGGTTACCAGTGGCTGCCCGGATCAAGCACAAGACCTTGACCCTTGCCTACAAAACCATCTCAGGAACTGCCCCTTCTTGAGTTCTTTCTCTTTCTCTCTCTCTCTCTCTCTCTCTCTCTCTCTCTCTCTCTCTCTTTCTCCCTTTCTCTCTCATCAGTTTTTGTCATTTTTATAGCCTATCTTTCATACCAAGTCTGTTCATGGCTAGTCACCTGGTCTTGCCCCCCCCCCCCCCCCCCCCCCCCCCCCCCCATGGGTGGAGTGGTGGCTCTCTTGACAGTGTCTGCGTGGGAGCCACGGACAACAGGATCTGCGGTGACTCGCCTGTGCTGACCTCCTCCCTTTCCTGTCTGGTGTCTGGACCAGCCCCCCCCACCCCCCCTCCCTTCATTTATGAATATCTACTGGAGGGGGGTATCCTTACTAACCACAGATATATTATGTCCTCTATTTGAAGTCGTTTTGGATAAAAGTGTCTGTCAAATGCAATGTAATGTAATAATCTCTATAATTTTGTTGTAGAAATTACAATAATATCAAACATAAATGGAATGTTTTATATAAAAATTTATGATTCTTGGGATTTGAGTACGTGATTGAGTCTGAGTCTTGGAAGACACAGGCCCCTAATGGAGGTGGGGAATCTCTCTTGCCAATGGGACAGTGAGGACAACAATGGGACACAGAACAAGACACCCCAAATAGAACCTGAAGCAGAGGAAGAGGGGTCGGCAAAAGGAACAAAAGACCTTGTGTGGGGGAACAGACTTTCGTGTCATGTCTGCTCTCGGGCAAGCATGCACTCAGAGACTGGACCTTCTGACTTTTGACTTAAAACTTTGTAACTTTTCTTGTAAACTATATTTGTGATATTAAAATGAATGAAAAAGACAATGGAAAGACTCAAAGAAAGGTTAATTGTTACCAACCGCTCGCAGCCAAATAACTATATATTTTGATTATGAATTATATATTTTTTCTAAGACACTTTTATTGTAGTTTTGGGAAATCCAACTTACCTTAAATGAACTGTGCACTAGTGTTTCATCCAAGTCAATAACCACACAGATCTTTCCTGCACCATTTGATTGGATCTGTGGGAGGAGTGCTTTAGCTGGAACCTGAAGACAGAAACAAACTTTAGACCTAATGCCCAAACAGACAAAAGCACAGTTTTTACCCACAAGTAGTTAAATGTCTATCTATCTATCTATCTATCTATCTATCTATCTATCTATCTATCTATCTATCTATCTATCTATCTATCTATCTATCTATCTATCTATCTATCTATCTATCTATCTATCTATCTATCTATCTATCTATCTATCTATTCATATATATATATATATATATATATATATATATATATATATATATATATATATATATGAAGAGTTCATTTGCAAAAACAGATAACTCCATTTTTCATTTTTTTTCACAAAATGGCTTTTTTTTACTCTACATTCCAGGTAATACTCATTGATTTGATATAATATTTATTTCATTTGGTAAGGTCCACTAAATTGAATATATATATATATATATATATATATATATATATATATATATATATATATATATATATATATATATATATATATATATGTATACTTTTACTGCTAGTCAGATTTCCATTTTATCTATGATAGTGACTATTCACAAGTGTAAAATGTGTCCCATCAATAAAAAGCACTCTCTGCCTCACCACTCCATCCAAACCATTCCTATAGTGTCACTGCCGTGGTGTACACAGCTGATCAAATGTTACTGCAGTTCAGTTTCAGTGAGGTGTTAGGAGAAACCTTGGTGGTACAGCTGCTGTAATGTTGATGGAGCATGTTAATATCAGTATAGTATGTCCCATCCCTCACCCAGTCATCAGAGATCACTGTTAATGTTGTTCGTGTCATTCTGATACTAAAAACAAAAAGGCCTGGGCAGTAGGCTACATGTAACACTAAAGACCTTGTGGATGTGTTTGCTCCTGTAGAGTGAAGTGAGGCCACGTGAGGATAATGGCAGGACTGAAAGCTGACACACAAACCCTGCAGTCTGTCAGGATGGGTTCACACCTTGGGGATGGTACAGTCTTAAAAGCCACTTAACATCCCTGGCCTCCCATTTTAGCGTTAGAGTTAGAATCACCGGCGGCTGGTGAAATGATCCTATCTGTCAGTTTTCATATGACAACTTGTAGTTAACCCTTTGATGCATCCTGGTCACTCCAGTGGACAGTTATTCTACAGCCGTTTTCTTGTATATGCATTGTTTGCATGCATGTTTTGTTGTTTTACTTCCAGCAGTTCATATCATTACTGTAACTCGTCTGTTCTTAATACCTGATCTGAACTAACATGTTTACCTGTAAATCAAGTGCTTGTTATTATTAGACTGTAATCAACAGTCTTCTTAAACAAAATTTGCATTAAAATGTTTTATTTCATAGTGTTCTGATATTGTGTTTTAAATACTTTTTTTTTTTGCTTCAAAGCTTAAACACATGTTTTCCAGCTGAGTGGACATTTTTGTAACTCCATCAAAAATAGGTTCATTAAAAGACCAGGTTTCTTTTAAAACTCTTCTTTGCATTATGTAACATCTGTCAACATCCATTTCATTTTTTTCCTTGTTGGTTTTCTTTTTTTTTACATGACTAGTTGTGGAAAAATTACCAACTGTGATACAACCACAAAACTACATAAGGTCAGCACACAAACTTCTAATCAAAAAACAAGATATCTGGCAAAATTGTCATTTTGCTATTAGATACATTTTTACGTAGAAGTTATATTTGCACAGTTTGAGGGCCAATGGAAAAGTGATTACTGATATTATGGACAATGTATTTAGACGAGGCGTGAGTAGAACCCATGGCATTAAAAAAATCTAATAAAAATCTAAATTAGGATTAAAAGGTATCATTCATACCAGGAATGTTGTCTTACTGTGTCTTCTAAGTTGTTATGTTTATATACTGTTTCATGTTTTACAAATAATTAAAAACTAAAACCATCTGGTTTTTCACCCAAACACATGTTTGTTGCCAAGTGATTCTGCCTGGCTCTAGCAGCAGGAGATGAGATCTACAAAAGATATCAATGTATTCACAAGATTTATAGATGAAAAGGGGGGGTGTTCTAAAAGTTAATAGCATTTAAACCAGGGCTGTCAAAGTCCTTTCTTCCAGAGGCAATATTGAGCCCAAATGGATCTCAAGAGGGCCAGACCAGAAATGACATAATTACCTATTATTATTTTGTCTCTTTGTTTTAGTGCAATAAAAATATGAAAGGTTATGAAAATAACTTAATATAAAATAATTCACAAACTATCTTTTCACAAAACGATATGAATAACTTTAAAAAAGAGTATAGTTATTGTATATCATGCCTCACCTCATTTGTACAAATTCATTATGCATAGTGTTAACAGACATTATACTGTATTGCTAGTTCTTTGAGGTTCAACTGGACTAGTTTTGATTCAAAAGAACCAAACTACTGTAGTTGAAGCCAGAACACCAAAGACATGCACTGATAGGGCAGGTCTCCCTAGAAAAAGAGATAATTGATCTCAATGGGACACACCTGGGTAAATAAAGGTTAAATAAATAAATTTAAAAAAGAACTTATGGGTCTGAATGTGATTCCTGAACTAAAATAAGTTCAACAACCTTGACTTCAGTTCAATGTTTGCATTTCGCAAATTCATCCCATGGGCCAGATTGGACCTTTTGTAGTACTGATTTTTGACCCCTAATTTAAACAGCAACAATATATTGACTTTCAGTATGGGATAAATTCATATTCTGCTTAAATTCATCCCAACACACAAATCACCTCTAGCATTTTACAAAATTGAACAAAACCTTGAGTACCTGCTCTAGTGGTGGAATGCAGTACTCGCATTCACAGGCCTCAGAGGATTCATCATCACTTGCCTCCTCTTCTGAGTCCTCAGTCCTTGTATCAATTCTGTCATTTTCTGAGACACTATGAATGATACCTAGAGGAAGTCTCATGTCTGTTGAGATGTCATCTGAACAGCATTCACTGTCTGAGTCCTGTTCAGTGGAACAGTGGGCTAATGTCTCATCGATTTCAATAACTTCAGTAATTTCAAACTGGACTCCTTTGCACTCCTCTGGGTACGATCTGGAGATTTGCGGATTCACCAGGAATGCATTCAGAGACTGATGAGGAGACGATTGAATGCTTTCAATCTGATATGCATAGTAATCCTCGATGCCAGGCTCACATACTAGCTCTTCATCATTTCCCAGGGCCCAATATGATTCGGCCTCTGAACATGCAATAAACATATCTTCAAAAGTACAAAAGTCACTTATGTCAGGCTCTTCAACATCTGTGCCATCAGTTTTCAACAAATGGTCTGTAGTAGAAATACTGTCATCATGCCATTCATCATTTATATTATCAAAAATGTCATCCTCATATGCGTCACCTTCAACATAAATGCCCTCTGCACATGGTGCACACATGCTGTCCTCAGTACCAGAGAAACAGGGGTGGGTCTCCTCATTCAGCTCATCAGACACACAAGTCTGTCCATCATCTTCTGTTGCTTCACAGACCTCAGGTACAGCGTCATTGTCATCATCTTCATAATCCCCTAAATCCAACCGTGATTCTACATCCTCTTCAGGTTGTTTTTCGGTGTCACTAGAACCAAAAGACGTGTCACTGGTCTCTGTGGTGTCTTCATCAGAAGCATCTTTACCAGGAAAGTCTTCTAGACATACATCCTGTAGAGTAACTTCCTTACTGTTTTCCTCACGTTTATAAGCACTTTTTGCACGTTTCTGTTGCTCAGCCTGCAACACTTCCAGATTAAGTCGATCATGGATATCACCTCCATCAAAGCAGGAGATGTAAGGTCGTCTTTGTACATGTCCAAAATAATCAGCTCGGTCAAATAAATCAAAGTAATCCTCTATGACCATATTAAGAGTGGGGTTTTTCTTTTGATCGCCATTACTTTCTTCAACATCGCTTCGTTGTATTATTTCTTCATCTTCTTCAAAAGATTCCCACTGAGTCTGCTCATCACTTGAATCCTCCTGCCCTTCTTTTTCTGATTCCTCAGATGAATCTGAGTATGTTTCAGAGGGAATGCTGCCATCAGGACAAGTCTTAAAAGACTTGGTTTCAATGGAGGAGCAGTCAGATGAGCCGTCTTCTTCATTGCAAAATGTGGAGTCAGAGGCCTTGTCTTCATAGCAGTGCTCAGAGGTTTCACATATTTCAGTTTCTTGGATTATTTCAAAATAATCATTTTCTTCCATCTCACACTCATCTGTAGATGGATCTAATTCAGATCCTTGCTCAGAGTTTTCCTTTGTGGGCAGTTTCTCACATAATTCTTTTTCACAAGGTTCACATTCACTGTCTTTCACATCAACAGGTGTGATGGTTAAAGGACTGATATCTTCAGATAAATCTCCATCACTATCTTGCATTTCACATGATTCATCCATTTGTTCCAGTTGGTAACTGTCATCATCGTCGCTACCATCATCTATGTATTCAATTTGGCTTTTACAAACTTCAGTGTCACAATCCAACAAGTCCATGGATAAAGTGAAACCAGTCAAGTCACATGGCTTAGAGTCCAGCTCAGCCTGCTGATCAGTACACTCAAATTGTTGTAGTGAATCAAGGTGATCAGTGCATTCAGATGTGATATTGGACATGACATTCTGCCCCAAATTCTCACAGTTCTCTGTCGAATTCTCTGGCTCTGACTCAAAAGACGGTTGATCAGAGAGGTTACATTGCTGAAATAATTGGAGGTGTTCTGGGCAGTGTTCACAGCAAGGACTACATTTGTAAGCTAAGCTATGATTAGCACAGTGCTCAGAGGACTTGCAAGGTTTAAAACACTCACAGTGTTGAACACATTCATCAGATGGTTGGCTTAACCCTGCAGTCTTAGACTCATTATGCCGAAATTTAAAAAATCCATCACTTGTAGGATATTGCTCCAAACCTTCTGCATGTCCCTTGCAATATACGCAGTGTTCCATCTCATCAGTGTAATCTCTGTTCATGTTGGAATGCTCTGTGCATTCCCCAGATGAATTGTCACACTGCAACGTTTCTCTGCTGACAACAGTCTGCTCAGAGTACTCCATCAGGACCTTTATACCAAGCTGAGTGCTTCCTTTTGAAGAGCTGGCTAACTCTGCAGGTTCTGGCAGTTTGGGGACTTGGCATTGTTCAGCTAGCATGACTTCTGCAGATGACTCCCCTTCTCCACAGGCTGTAGTTTGCTCTGTATTTTCCAAATACATTGGAAAGTTTTGATCTGACTGTGGACTATGGAGAGTTTAGGCTCCATACATTGCTTCAGAGTTTTCTTGTCTCTGTGGATCCTGTAGAGTCCAATCCAATGACTGACAGTCAAGCGTTGAGTCCATTCTGAGGGGGTCATTCACATGCCTGGTGGGGGGAGTGACTGATCCCAGAGCCTGACAGAGTAACAGCAACAGGAGCAGCCCACACGTTGACATGACAGGTTGTCACAACCAAAACTGACACTAGCACTCGACCCTCCCTTTGCCAGAGACCAAGCAATTTATTTTGGGGGCTTGGAAAGATGTGACAAATAACTTCTGGAATATCAAATCTCTATAAAAAGGCTGAACTAAGGCATAAATCTGAAACGGGCATTTGAGAACGTCTTGCCTGTTTGATCTATAGACCCTACCTTGCCAAATCTATGTTCATCCATAGGGGGTACTGTCAATTGATCAAAATATTACATAAAGGCATGGTGATCTGTCACTAGCTGTCCACATACTGAAGTAGCATAAACAAATATCCTAAACATTCATACGTTCTGTCTTCTGACATGCTTGAAACTTGTGGTAAAATAATTAAGAAATTAGATCATGATTTCTTGACAGTTGATTCTTTTTCTCTTGACAGTGAATATGTTCTAGAAACCCAGTGGTCTATCCATGTCTAGATGATTTAGTCTTCATGGTAGGTTTTTTTCTGCTTTCTGCCCCTCCATTGAAGTCAAATGAGTATTACACACAGTGGATCTTCAAGTTAGACACGTCTGTAGCTTTTATAGCTATTTCTGCCTTGCCTAGTCATTTTGATTGATGGCTGAACATAGAGTACTTTTCAACACTACAGTGCACCATTCCCAGAAAAGAGACATTATCTTGTAAACATGAAAAGGGATGAGCCAGGAAAACATGTGTTTCATGTATCACATGGATCTCTATCAGACTCTCCCCATGCCGCTCAAGTATAAGTGGGGACAGAGAAGTGATATGTCAGACAAGATTGATGTGGCGAGATCAGCTTACTTTTGACAAACTTCCATTTTCTTCGAGTGCCAGGCGGATACATCTCTGAGTCTTTGTGACACCGACGCCAGGGGAGTGGGTGGAAGAGGCCTCTGTGAGTGGCAGGTTAGTGAGACTAGAAAACAGACTCAGTGGATCATTATAGATCTCTGACATAATGACAGTTTAAAGGTTAAAAGGCATTGCATAACAAAATGAACAGTTACATTTCAACCCTAGAAATATCCAGGCAAAGACCTGCTGGACCAGTGTCATTTTACAGTATCAATATTCCATTGCTTTACAAACAAAAAGTTTGGTTTTGCTTTTTTGGATCATCCAACTTAAATCTTTAAATTATTTCAAGATGAAGATAAAGATAGTTTTGTTACACATTTGTACACATTCAGGTACATGGGAATTATTATGCACAGGTCTCAGAGTGTAAGTATTAAAATTTAAATATACAATCAGAGAAATGTCAAAGATTAAATTCTATAAAATTTTATTTGTAGAGCCCTACATTACATTAGTTGCATATAAACAAACAGTCAAATAAACAGCAGATGAAGGGAAATGATTAATGTCCCAGGCGTCTTGGCAAAAAAACCCCATAAAAATCCCAGTGGAAAAAGAGAAAACAGAAGGAGAAACACAAAACTCTCATGGACGAACAGACTACAGATGCACCAGGACTGGTGGACGTCCATTTGCAGATGTAGTTCCCGTCTGTTTGGGTGCAGTAAGGTGGGAGCACCCCCACCAGATGAGACAGGTGGGGTTGGGGGTGGTGGAGGAGGTCTGAGGTCAAAGGTCAGAACAGGCCATGGATGAGTCAGCTCAGATTCTGTTGTCATTGGGCAGCTACAACTGAAATAGTAGCACATCCCCCAGAGGGGAGTGCGGAAAAGGGACACCGGGTGAATAGTGATGAACAGACTAAGTAAACTAGACTAAGCATTCCAAAATTACATTCTATCTGCTTTATAAAGATTACAAACAACCTCTAACAAGAGTGCTTGGCAAATGCAAGTGGTGGAAAAGTCTCCATGAGCTGGTGTCAGAGTGATGAGAGCCAGTGTTTCCAAAAAAAAAAAAAAAGAAAACTCTGACAAATTATCTGAGCCAAGATGACCAGTCAGAGCTGTCAGCTGAAGCATTAGGAGTGTGCTCACACAAGACTAAATGTGTGGCCTCGGAATGGGGTATATCATGGACCTGTCAACCTGTGTTAGGTGTAAATCTGCCACAACTCTGTCACTAATGCCAAAGTCAGGCACTGCATCAGTAGTTCCCCAGGTGATGAACCCATAAAGACAAGTATCTACTGATCTAAATGGTTGATTCACTAATCTTATCAATCCGTGTCAATAATTGGTGTAAAGTAGAGTTCTTTATCTAGTCATGGTCATCAAATTACAACCCATGACAAGACCCAAGACTTTAGAGGCTCTGTTATTTCCACTGGAAACACCATTATCTTCTACAACAGGGGTGTCAAAGTGCCGTCCTCGAGGGCCGGTGTCCTGCATGTTTTAGATGTTTCCCTCTTCCATTACACCTGGAGGCCATTGCATCATTATCAGTCTGATGAGGAGCTGATTATTAACTCTTTAAGTGTCAGCGTTAATTCTGAATGGATGATTTAGTTTAAATATTTAGAAAAATTCAACTCTTTTCCTTTTACTTTTGTGCATGGAAAGGGTGCCAAAAAGCAAGATTTTTTATTTTTATTTTATTTTATTTAAACATTTTTTAAAGGCAAAATTTAAATTGCTGGGACCGAATTTCAATACTAGTTTTCTTCTTTCGCAATTTTTTTTTGGTCAAAATTTTCCACATTATTTGTGATTTTGTAAATATTTATTCATTTTTGTTGCTCATTTTGTTTATTTTTCTACATTTAGTTTTTTTATGTTTGTATTGTTCTTTGATTTTCTACCATTTGTGTCTTACTTTGCTCATGTTACCAATTATTTTGTTAGTTCTCAGGAGTTAAAGGGTTAAACTGAATCACATGGAAGAAGGAGAAATATCTAAAACATGCAGGACACCGGCCCTCGAGGACTGGAGTTTGACACCTGTGTTCTACAACATTGATTCACCAATAAATCCCATGGACTCGGATCAATGACAGTGGATGGAAAGACTTGGCTTATGTTTAGTTAGTGAGATTTTGCTTTAAAAGTCACATTTTATTCATTTTTCTTCAGTTTTTGATCTAATATTGAATGTATGATGATGATGATGGATTGGATTTATATAGTGCATTTTTGGCCACTCAAAGCACTTTACAAAGGTCCACATTAACCTCTTAGAGTGCCCCAGAGCAAGCACCTCCCGAGGGTGCCCCATACACTGACCCCCACCGGGTTGCCAACACACTACATCCTACATGCACTCATACCAAGAAGAGTGTTATCTAATCAATTAACTTTTATTAAGCAGACTCATAGTCCATTAGGTAACATACAATGCATAGGATAAATAAATAAGATTTTAAAAGATTAAAAAAGACAACCATACTAATTTTTCCACATAGATGACTGGTATTTCACAGCACTGACTCCTGGATTTGACAGTTGTACAATAATATAATTCTGAGTCAATTTTAAAAATTTTTTTGTTACTGTAGAATTAGCTGTTTTATTATTTGCAGATTAATCCTAGTAGTACTAGGCTAGTAGACAAACTAGTTTTTCCACAAACTATTTCCATATTTACAAAAAAATTTTGTTGCTGTACAACTAGCTGTTTTATTTTTTACTATCTACATTATTAAACCTAACTAATCTTTTTTTTTTTTTTGTCGAAGTAAGTTTTCATTATTGTTGTCTTATGTATAACCTTTGCTTTACAGCTACACGTGTTTCTGTCGTACATGTGTGGTGAATCCTGGTCCTGGATGTTTTCAATTTTTCCCTCTTCCATATCACACCCGAAGACCATTAAATCATTATCAGGCTTCTGCAGAGCTGGATGATGAGCTGATCATCAGTTAAATCAGGTGTGTTGGAAGAAGGAAAAGTCTAAAACATTTAGGACACTGGCCCTTGAGGACCAGTACTCCCCACCCCTGCTGTACAACTAGCTTATTTATTTATTTTAACCTCACCATTATGTAATATGGCCTCTCACCTAACTCTCACCAAAATCAGAATACTAATAATGTATTATTATTATTATTATTATTATTATTATTATTATTATTAATAATAATAATTCTAATCATAATGACTCTGTGCCATGGCTAACGTAAGCGGTCATGTTAGCTTTGTTGCTAGTAACATTACTAGCTAGGCTCTCAGTTTCCTTGCTGCTTTTTGATTTAAACAGTCCTTATTTCAATAACATTTTTCAAATGCGCTTTTTTTTTTTTTAAATAGCTTTTTCTTTTAAATAGCTTTTTCTTTCTTTTTCTGTCTCTTTTTAAATCACTCAGTTGTTGTCATTTTGAATTTCTCTGACAGGATTGTTCTACATTGTTCTTCGCATGAGGACCTTTCTCTTCTGCTGCACTCGTTTCTTTGTCTTTTAGTCCTGGTCATTTAGTCCATCCATGAGTTCTTTAGTCCAATATTATCACACAGACACAATCAGTAAACAAGACGTTCACTTACATGTTCTTATGCTATGGGTGCACCTTTGCGAGCATCCAGATATTAACTGTTATTT
Source organism: Siphamia tubifer (assembly GCA_020466265.1). NCBI lineage: Eukaryota > Metazoa > Chordata > Actinopteri > Kurtiformes > Apogonidae > Siphamia > Siphamia tubifer. The sequence goes on from CM035803.1 coordinate 9,275,530, forward strand.
ATGCTGGCGGCTTAATTCATATTTTACTTGCATGGGAGGCTAATGTATTACTGGTCTTGTGTAAAAACTACACCTTATTGGTATTGCAGCGTAAACATGTAAGTAAGAACATGCAGTGAACGTCTCGTTTAACACTTGTGTCTGGTGTCTGAAAATAGTAATAATATAAAGAACTAAACAACTCATGGGTGGACTAAGTGACTACATGGTGGACTAATCACCCTGCAGCCATGTGGGGGGCACTCACTCAAGTCATGTTTTTAATTTAACTTTAAGGAACTGTCTAGGACAGAGTAGGATTCGAACCACCAGCCCTTCAGTTATTGGACGACCAGCTCTACAAACTGAGCTATGACCCTCATATTGATAAATAGAAGATAATATTACAATAAAAGGTGATAAATCACTTCAGACAGGATGCATTTGGGAAGAAAAAAATTGGAAACAGACAAAAAAAATAGCAGAATCTTTATGGGTTAAAAGAGAATCAGTGAAATAACAACAGGAATGAAGATGAAATAAGTTATTTTTATTCACTAGTTTTTTTCCCACAGGTAAATGAGGACAACCATGTAAAATAATTCGAAAAAGACTAAAATAAACAAAAATCACAGGGAGCTACAGGCAGGGGTGGACTGGGACAAAAAATCGGCCCTGGCATTTTGGACCAGACCAGCCCACAACATTTGATAACACACCTTTTCAGTCTTTTCACACAGCTGCATTGACATAACATTAGCAATGACCAAAATTATGCCATTTTAAAAACTGTTTTTTCTTTCATTGTCTTTATCCACCTAGATACATAAAACAGCCCATATTTTCTCCAAGCCTAAATAGGACCTTGGCCTAGTTGAACAAAGAAGTTGAGTGGTATTGGTTCAATTTTCACTTACATTTTCTTATGAGTAATGGCTTTAAATATCCCTAGGCTAGAATTACTGAATGTACAGATAGCCTACCTGCAATTTCATTCACATAACAGACAAAATATATAATTTTTGAAAGTGAAATTTTCTATAAGTTGTCACCACAACCTAGGCCGCATAAAGTAGCCTACTTCTATTTGCAGGACAAAAAAACAATTTAGCCTAGCCTAGTAGCCTACTCACACCACAAACATTCATTGTCTAATAAGAAATTAGAATGCTGACTACTGCCATTGTTGTTGTTGGTGAATGGTGAACAAGTTTTCTCACATTGATGACTATTTCGTTTAGAATTAAAGACATAAAAGGCTACTAAGCTAGGCTTATTTTCTCATCCAGCCAGTGTAGCCTCAATGTCTTACAGTAAGCCTAGGCTAAAATAAAATAACCCTAATGCTTAGAACGTTTTAGCTAATTTCACCTGCATTTAAACTGACCAACTTGGCCATAGGGAACTATACAGAATTATTAGATTGACATTTTATCATATGCAAAGGGTTGGTGGCTTTACAATTCGTTACATTTTCATACATGTTCTGACAGTAACGTTATCTTACCGCAGGTTCAACATTAGTGCCACTGCCACCGGCACCACTGTCATCAGCGATGGGAGCTGATGAAGGCCCTGCTGCTGTGGCACTGGCAAACATGTCAGTGATTTTGGCACACTACGCAGCATCTGCCTGCAGGGCAAGCTTCTTTTTATCACAGACCTTTTCTGCGCCACCTTTACGTTTTCTCTCCATACCTGATAACGTTTCACTCATCAATAAACTGCAGACCGGCGCACCAAGCCAAAGGGGGGAAGTATTTCAAGATATGATTGGGCCGGTCCCCTGTCACTCAGCGTCTAAGGGCCGGTGGTAGGCTAAGGAAACAATTTTTTTCACAGCCTTTTTTTTTTTTTTTTGCCTGTAGGCGGGACCAACCTAGGCGTATGGAGAGGCTGTTCAACAGTGTGTTTGGGCTGCATGATCTGCTGGTTATGGGCCGGTCAGCAATATATGTATAAAAAATTAAATAAAATCGGGACTCATCGGCCCAAATACCGAAAATATCACGGCAGCCTACCGGGCATATGCACGGTGTGCCAGGTTACCAGTCCGTCCCTGGCTACAGGCATTAGACAAAACCAGAGGTGCTCGTAGAGTGGGAACAAACAATAGTAAAAAGACAAAAATCCAGGGACTCACTTGGTAGGAAAAATTTTAAATTGTTAAAAGCAGAATATGAGGAAACACAAATTATTTATTTAGTTTGTTTTGTTTTATTAACTTTAATTATTTTTTTGGCATATTTCTTTTCAGCGTTGGTTTGTTAGTTTGTGTACTCGAAAAGTTACGAATGGAATGGAAATTTTCAGGGTACGGTGGTAATGGGGAGATTAACAAATGATTAAATTTTGGTGGTTACCCGGACATGCCCCTCAGACTGTTTTTCTACTGTAGTTACAAGAGAGTGATTACTTCCTCCCATTTAGTCCCTGAAAATGTTTCACTGGCTGTCACTCCATGAATACACATTTTCTTCATAACACCCTGAAAAAGTAAAAAATATAATGATAATGTAATACAAATTACTTTTACAAATTACAAATGCAAAACGTTCCGTGTTTATTTCATCAGTTTCCAGACTACATTATAAACATGTCATAGAAGAATGTGTTGCTTCTAATTTCACCTCTGAAATTCACAGGGACATTATTGACCTTTTTTACCCCTACATATTGACCCAGTTTCAGTCTGACCTACTTATGTGACTCCCCTATGAGTTCAGCCTTGTGACTTTAATGAATTGGTCTGACAGTGAATGAAGCCCCTAGAGGGCGGTCATTACAGCCTGGACATGCTTATCTGGACATACCTCTGTTTGTCCCAGGATGAAAGATTTGTGTGCAAACATGTGTGAAGGACCTGGACAGGTGAAGTCTACACTGTTAAAAAACATCATGCTGCCAAACTGCCTTACCTCTTCTGATATTACACATCACAGTACTTAAAATAGCCCCTGGAGCAGCTGCTGACAGTGGTTAATGATGGGACTGTATATGTGCATATATAGACACAACAAACAAAACCTTCTTGTGTCACCTACAACAACCTACAGCAGGAAATGAGCTGTATATTTATAATAATAATAATCATCATCATCATGTATAAGATTTTTACAATGCTTTTCAAGGCATCGAAAGCACTTTACATTATTGATCCATTATTTCACAGGTGTCAGACTCCAGTCCTCGAGGGCTGCATGTTTTCGATATTTCCCTCTTCCATGTGATTCAGCTTAACTCCTGATACTTTAGCAGTTTCACAGTTAAATAAATAAATTATAAAATAAGTAAACAAAATGAAGACGAGTCAAAGTCATCAATAAAATGAACAAAAATTTCTAATAAACCAATAAAATAGTCAGTAACACAAACAAAGTAAGACACAACAAAAATGTAAGAATAATAATAATAAAATAAAAAACAAAATGTAGAAAAACAAACAAAATAAATAAGCAACAACATGATTTTTTTCAATTATAAAAAAGAAAATTACAAAAAAAGAGAACTAGTATTGAAATTTGGTCCCAGTAGTTTTAATTTTGTTTTTCTAAAAAAAAATTTTAATTGACACCTATTCTATGAACAAATGTCAGTAAAACTGTTTTTTAAAAGGAAAACGGTTTAATTTTTATATATATGTGATGTAAGAGCGTCCAGGTGTGATGGAAGAAGGAAATGTCTAAAACACGCAGGACACCACCTGGAGTTTTAACACCCCTGTTGATTATTCATTCACTCTCACAGTCTCCCTCTGGTGGTGGTAAACTACATATGTAATGACTGCCATTTTGCACCAAATGACCCCTTTGACCACCACTGAGGATTCATAAATACATATTCCTACAGCAGTGTGAGTGGCACTGGAGACAAGGAGGGTGAAGTGTTTTGCCCAACGGCACAACAGACTGACTAGGACAGAACAGGATTCTAACTGCCAACCCTTTGGTTATTGTCATTGAAAATTTTTCATTCCTCTTCACATTTTGTACATTTCATGTACGGCTGAACTCATTCAAGATTTTAGAAATATTTGTTAATATTTCAGTTATTTGCTCGTCCTGCTGAGCTCTGGTCACCTGCTTCCTCTGCAGCCCAGCCTTACACTGCATGTGCAGAAACACCATAAATGAAAGCAGTGACACAGTATATGCCAACATCATCATGTCCAGTATATATAAACATAAACACAATCCTGCTGTGCAGACAACACACACTCCTCTCAGAATGAGCTAAGGTCCAAATAAAGCAAGGTCGCCTGCTACGAGCTGAAAGCCATCCCAGCAGGACTATTTAAAAAAGGACACGTTCACTTAACCTATAAAGACCTGTCGCTACTCTTGTGGTAGTTCCTAAATTATTTTTTCTCTATATTTATAACCTTTTTAATGTGATATAATACCATCTATTATATAGGAATGAGAGAAAAAATGAATGATTTTAATGCAATATAAACACACATACATGGGGTATGGACCAAACTTTTTTTCTACCACTGTAATATTTTGTGTGTGTGTGGTGGGGGGGTGTCACTGAAAATCATGTGTTTTATTGTTTTCAATGTATTGATCATGACCATGAATTAAATTAAAATTACACTGAAGATATTAGCGATCAAGTGCATTACACTCATTTTAGTTCAGGTTCCACACACAGACCAATATGATCTAAAGTTAAATAAGAGCATTATAACATACTTACTTATAACATACATTCTAGGTTTTCCAGTTTGGCTCTTTTGGACCCTTAAAGAAGTACAAAGGACAATGACCTGCAAATGAGAAATTGTTCTGATTTTAGTTCCAAACTTCAGAAATATAGCAATATTATATCCGTTATCAAATTTTTGTGTAACATTGTGTGGAATGCACTGTACAAGTGATAAGTTATCACTATAATATCACGACTGTAAAGAGCTATGACACAACCTTGTTGTGATTTGGGGGGGCTGTGGCTCAGTTGATAGAGTGGGTCATCCAATAACTGAATGATTGGTGGTTTGCATCCCGGCTCTGGCTGTCCACATGTTGAAGTGTCCTTGAGCAAGGCACTGAACCCTGGCTCCCAGTAGGATTGACAGAGCCTGAGAAAACTACGGGTGTGTGTGTGAATGGGTGAATGTGAGGCTAATTTAAAGCGGTTTGAGCACCATGAAGGTGGAAAAGCGCTATATAGGTACAGTCCATTTACCATTTGGGACTGAATTGAATTAAAACTAAACATATTTTTCTTTTAAAAACCTTTTTTAAAGTTATTCACATGTTTTTGTGAAAGGATAGATTGTAAATGGAAATATTTTAATACTTTAATGTTTTATTGTGCTAAAACAAAGAGGAAAATGTCATTGTTTGGAGGTTATGACTTACCGCAATGTAAAATTTCAAAGTCATCCAGAGTCCATGATCTCTTCCAGATCAACACCAAAATTGAATCCTTTATTTTTTGTGACACTCCCAACACATGCCTATCAAAATCCATCCATAACTTTTTGAGTAATGTCGCTGACAGTCAAACAAACTCTAGTGAAAACATAACCTCCTTGGCAGACCTCTGTTCATTCGAAGGGGGGAGGTAAATGGTAAATGGACTGCACTTATATAGCGCTTTTCCACCTTCATGGTGCTCAAAGCGCTTTACATTAGCCTCTCATTCACCCATTCACACACACACTCATACACCAGTAGGTTTCTAAGGTCTACGGTAAGTCCTACTGGGGGCCTAAGTCAGGGTTCAGTGTCTTGCCCAAGGACACTTCGACATGTGGACAGCCAGAGCCGGGACGCAAACCGCCAACCTCTCGGTCATAGGGCGACCCACTCTACCAACTGAACCACAGCCGCCCCGAGCCGAGGTCTGCCTTGGTGGAGGTTTGCACTCTGAGTGTTATTATTTTATGTTAATTTTACTTATTATTTAATATAAACCAGTGTGTCCATCCACTACGGACCCATAGCGGACCCATCCAACTCCATGGGTTTATCCTGGTGAATTAATGTTTTAGAAGATAATGCTTCCTCAGTAACTATGTAGCCTTTGAACATCCATCCTTTCTCCCCTCTTCCCCTTTTTCCTTTCGTCCCTAATCAATCCATATTGTTTAGTTACTCTTTATATTGAATATCTTTTCATTGTAACACGATGTTGTCAGTATTGTTGTTTGTCTTTACTTTGTTGTCAACTGTCTGTTGTTGTTGTCGTTTGTGGTTTGGTTTTCTTGTTTTGTCAGATGAATGTCTTGTTTTTCTGTCCACAATGTCTTTATATATATATATATATATATATATATATATATATATATATATATATATATATATATATATATAAAGTCTGATGTATTACATCAGAGTGAAGCAGGACTCAAATGCACAGTGCTGAAGGGGAAACAGATTTAATAACAAAACCAAATCAAGACAAAAACAGAGACAAACTACAAGAAGACTAAAACGCAAACACCTGGGGATAGATCGGCCAGAGTCCGTGGTGATGATGAATGTACGGGTTATGGTGACTGAGGAGATGGAAAAGCTGTCCGGGTTATGGAGGTGACAATACTGAATGGTCCCGCACTGGCAACTGCAAGCCTTACTGCTTTTATAGCCACAGATGAGGAACGGCTTGCAGCTGCGCAGTGCGGGACCAGGTTTATATGGAGATGACTGGGGGAAAGGTCACCGGAGCGGACATCATGACAATTACATTAGTAATGTACATTACATTACATTACATATGAAATCCATAGGCTATAACTTATGCTGAAACAATTCAATGCCGATAATCTCAAATTCACCTTTTTTTCCCCCTTGTCAATAACCTATAGACAACATACGTACAATTCTGTTGCAAATAAATGAATGGAAAGTAAAAAGTACATAGATTACTATAACCAGGCGATCAGAGCCACAGGTATGTTTATCTCCCCTGTTGTAAGCTCTTTAACAGCCCCTGGCCTTTTTCTGCAGATCTGTGTGTATAATTAGCTAACAGAAATGGAGGCCCAGCTCTCCTGTGGAATTCGTCACACCTTCCTATCAGAGGCCCAGACACTGATAATGAGGGTACAGCATTTCCAACAGGCAGCAACGACCTGACGCCACATCAGCAGCTTTTAGCCCACCCAGTTTAAAGCAGACTTCTGTGGGAGCCTTTGGGCCTGAACATGCCTCTGTCCTGCTGCTGCTATTTCTATCCAGAAGCTGGAAGAATGAGGCCTACCACCAACCACTCTACCACTGACACCTGATACTCCGCTACAATCTGACAACTGCCTTCACACTGCTGCAGAGTTTAACTGTGGTCTGGGCCGTCGTCACGGGGGGACAAACGGGTATGTTGTCCTGGGACCAGACACATAGGGGGGCCCAGAATTGGTCTTTCATGAAGATACGATTAATAATTCTGTTTAATTTCAAAATTTGTTGATTTGTGGGTGAAATGTGATATATTTGCATTCAATAAATGATTTCTGGTTCTTTTGCCTGTATTGTCCTCGAAAATAGAGTCAAGGACACCCCTATATCACCCATAATGCATAGAGCATAGAAAAGAAAAGACAAGAGAAAAAGAGATGAAGAAGCAAAGAGCCTCAGGGGCTCACTCCATAAATATTTAAAAAAAAAAAGATTCAGATGATGCAGCAGGTGGGACAGCTGAACCAGGTAAAGGAAACAGCCTCGTAATGTAGCCTAACCCGTACACGTGATGCACCATTCATAGTTGGAGATAGAAGATACACAGAGTGAAAAGCGGAGTCAATGAAACTAGCCAAAGAAAATCTAAACAAATAAAACACACTGCATCTTACACATTACTGTTGAAAGTGCTTAGGCCAGCTTTTGAAAGCCTTAACTCGATTCATAATAGTGTTGCCACACGTCCTGGATTTTCCTGATTGTCCCGGATTTTAATGGTCTGTCCCGGAAAAAAATATACACTTTCCTGGACACTGAATGGAGGATTGCATTGCATACAAGGAAAGATTAGACTGAGTGTGAAATGTACCGGATTTTTTGCCAGACAGAGGTGGTAACCCTAATTCATAATCCAGTTCCAACCACAAAACAGTCGTTTTGATTCATCTGTTATGGGAATGTCAGCCCCGCTGCAGGTGACTTTGTGAGCAGAGGCGATTCCATAGTACTTTGCGTGTCTCTGGTTAGGAGTGTGCTCTCTCTCTCTCTCTCTCTGAGGAGGAGTGTGTGTGGGACTGAGAGCTGGATGTTTGAGGAATGTGAGTTTTGTTTCGTGAGAAACTTTCATATAGATTCCTTTTTCTTTTCGTGTTGTATGTGAGTTTGTTTGTTCGGTGTTGTGATAGTTTAGTGTGTGTTTGTGTGTACGTGTGTGCGTGTGTGAGTGTGTTTGTTTGGTCGTGTGTGCTGACGCGGCATTATGCCGGTGTCAGGGGCTGCAGCGGCTGACTACGAGCGGCTGACTCGCCGTCATGCCGTTAGGCTGGTGCCCCCGGTGGCGTGCAGTGTGGAGGAGGCCAGCCTGGCTGTGGGGGAGGTGGTGGGGTATGAATCTGTCAAGTCTGCGGCGAGAATGCGGCATTGTAATGTTTCTAGATGACACGGCTAAGGTGGGTGAGGTGGTGGAAAAGGGGGTAGTGATCCAGTACACTTTTACTCCGGTTCTCCCACTCGTAAACCTAGCAACGAAAATAATGATTTCTAATGCTCCACCGTTTATAAAGACATTGATAAAAGAACTGGCGAGATATGGACAGATAGTGTCACCGGTGAAGATGGTGTCTCTGGGCTGTAAATCAGCGAAATTGAAGCATGTGATAAGTCATCGTAGGCAGGTGTATATGGTCCTGAAAGAACCCACAAAGGAATTAAATTTATCGTTTGCTTTTAGGGTGGATGGTTACACATATATGGTGTTTGCAACGTCAGAAACAATGAAGTGTTTTGGTTGTGGTGCTGAGGGTCACCCTGTCCGATCCTGTCCGGAGAGGACTGGGGCGGGGCGGCCGCTGCCGCCTCTTCGGCGACCGGGCTCGGTAAGCCGCCGCAGCCGACCCGAACTGGAGGCGCTGCGGACGCTGGGCGGCCTCAGCGGAGGACGCTATGGATCCTGAGCGGCCTCGGCGAACCCAGGATGGGGAAGCTGGGGATGCTGAGCGGCCTCAGCAGACCCAGGATGGGGACGCTGCTGGCGAGGCTCTGTCTGGTGCGGGTCTGGAGCTTTTCTGGACGGGGGAGGTGGTGGGAAACTCGGGAAAAGCCCCCCTTATTGAGTTGAAACCGTCCAGTGCTGAGGGACGTGAAGAGTGTGTTGGAGGAGGTGGGTCAGTGATTATAGATGGAAACACTGATGACATGACAGCTCAGATCACTGGTCTATTAGACGAAGACATGGTCAGTGATGAGGAATGTAAAACGTCACAGAAAAGGAAGAGTAGTGGGTCAGGAAACACCACCAAAAAAATTAGTAGGAGGACAGGGTCTGTTGGTCAGGAGGAAGACAGTGAGGAGGTCCTGACCCAGGGGGAGGGGCCACGCACAGTTTACACTGGGGGAGAAATAAAAAGATTCCTGGAACGGACTAAAGGCCAGTGGCTGGTATCAGTGGAAGATTACTTCCCTGATCTGACACGGTTTTTAAGATCAGCTAGAGTCCTCACTAGAAGGACTGGGACTGAAGATGACGTGTTGACAGATCAAGAGATCTACAGACTAAAGAAACATGTAATCAAAGTCAAAAGCCACTTAAACAGTCAGAATGAAGATGAATTTATATTGTGTTCTAACATTATGTGTGTCTTTCTTTTTTATCTCCATGTGTGATTTTGATCTAGGTAGTTTGAACCTGAATGGAGCGAAAGCTGATACAAAAAGAGCCGCTCTTTTTAAACTCATGGAGGTAAAAAGAATAGATGTAATGTTCGTGCAGGAGACCCACAGCACTGCAGATAATGTAAGTGACTGGAGGCAGGCTTTTAAAGGGGAGGTGGTTTTAAGCCATAAGTCCAGCTGCAGTGGGGGGGTGGGAATTTTATTTTCAAGGAGTTTTTTACCAGTCTCTGTTGAGCCTGAAGAGATTGTTCCAGGTGTTCTGCTCAACTTTTGAGAGTGTTAAACTGGTGTTTTTAAATGTCTATGCTCCCACGAATGCGATGGAGAGGATGACGTTTTTAAACATTTTAGATGACACTGTTAAGAAATGTGATGAGAATGATTTTATGTTTTTAGGAGGTGATTTTAACTGCACAGAAACACCTCTTTTAGACAGAAATCACACAGAGCCCCACCCTGCATCTTCCAGCAGGATGACACGGATATTAGAGACACACCAGGGTTTTTAACAGTGATCACAGACAGTTCATCTGGGCTGGTTCAAGAGACAATGTTTTATCATTAGCTCGGCTAGACCGCTTTTATTGTTTTTCACACTATTTAAACATTTTTAAAAGGAGTTTTATTCAGCCTGTGGGTTTTAGTGACCACTCTCTAGTTTCTTGCACTATTTTTATTAAGAACATTCGTTTAAAGAGCGCCTATAGGCATTTTAACACTGCTCTTTTAGAGAACCAGGCTTTTAAAACTGCTTTTAAGTGTTTTTGGGAAAACCATAGAGAGAGCAGGCCTGCCTTCCCCAGTATTCAGCAATGGTGGGACTTTGGAAAAACACAGATCCACCAACTGTGCCAGCAGTTCACTTGCGGTGTCACTGGGGAGTTAGCCCAATCTTTGAAAAACCTGGAGTTTGAGGCGGAAGAACTGCAGTCTCTAGCAGAGTCCTCAGGAAATCGAGGGATTTTAGATTCCCTCAAACAGAAAAAGGCGGCTGTAGCCAACCTGCTAGGTGTGTCAGCACAGGGGGCCCTGGTCAGGTCAAGGTTTTTAAATGTGGTTCAGATGGATGTTCCATCTTGATTTTTCTTTGGGTTAGAGAGAAAGAACAGACAAAGAATAATAATTCACTCGATATGAACAGACAGTGGTTCTGACATCTCAAACTCGTCTGAAATAAGGCAGTTTGCTGTCAGGTTCTATAAGAACCTTTTCAGGAGTGAGTGGTCTGACATTACAGATGTGCACAGCAGCTTCGTTGCAGGTCTCCCTCAGGTGGACTCTGGGGCGAACTCGGAGCTGGGGGCAGATGTGACCCTACAGGAGCTTTATAAAGCCATGATGAGCCTGCAGAGTGGCAAAGCACTGGGGATAGATGGCCTCCCTATCGACTTTTATAGGTCATTCTGGCCTATCATAGGACATGATCTGCTGGCAGTGGTGACAGACAGTCTGCGGAGAGGACAGCTCGCGCAGAGCTGCAGGAGGGCCGTCATCACCGTCTTACCTAAGAAGGGAGACCTGCAGTTCATTAAGAACTGGAGGCCGGTGTCACTGCTGCGTGCAGATTATAAAATACTGTCCAAGGCGCTGGCCCTTAGATTAAGAGAGGTGATGGAGTCCATCATCCACCCTGACCAGACCTACTGTGTTCCTAGCAGGCTTATGAGTGATAATATCACTTTAATTTGTGATGTTCTGGCTGTTTCCAGTGAATTGGGTGTTGAAACTGGTCTGATTTCAATAGACCAGGAAAAGGCTTTTGATCGGGTTGAACACCAATACCTTTGGCAGACTCTGGCTGGGTTTGGGTTCAACCCTGAGTTCATCGCCAAGAGCCGGGCTCTATATTGTGACATTGCGAGTGTGCTGAAAATTAATGGGGGGCTGAGTGCACCTTTCAGCATAGAGAGGGGGGTGAGGCAGGGCTGTTCTCTCTCGGGCATGTTATATTCTATCGCCTTCGAGCCTCTGCTGCACCAGTTGCGTCAGAAGCTGTCAGGCGTGTCCTTCCCTGGGTGTCTAGTGCCTCTGAGAATGGCTGCCTATGCTGACGACCTTGTGGTAATGGTAAATTCACAAAAAGATATTGATATTTTAATTGACACTGTTAAATTATTTGGTTTTATTTCTTCAGCTAAAGTGAACTGGGGAAAAAAGCGAGGCTGTGATGGTGGGAGAGAGGCTGGGGGGTCGACTTAGCCTGCCTGCTGAGCTCACCTGGAAGAAAGGTGGGCTGAAGTACCTGGGGGTCTTTCTGGGGGATGACACCATGGAAAACAAAAACTGGGACACTGTTCTTCAGACAGTAAAAGGACGTCTGAATAAGTGGAGGTGGTTGCTCCCAAAGATGTCTTTCCACGGCTGTCATGACCTCCGCTCCAGTGACCTTTCCCCCAATCTCCACACTCACCTGGTCCTGCACTGCGCAGCTGCAAGCCGTTCCTAATCGGTGGCTATATAAGCAGTAAGGCTTGTAGCTGCCAGTGCAGGACCATTCAGATATGTCACCTCCATAACCCGGACTATCGCTTCCATCTCCCCAATCACCATAACCCGGACACTCATCATCACCACGGACTCTGGCCGTCCACTCCCAGGTTGTGTTTGTCTTGTCTTTATGTTGTAGTTTTGTTATTAAATTATTTTGCCCTTCAGTACTGTGCAATGGAGTCCTCCTTTCACCTCACCCCGATCCGTGACAGAATGGTCCTGCCACCATCTGGACTCCGCCAGTGCTGAAGGGACCCTTTTTGTTTTTAGTTTTCCCCATTTTGTTCTGTCTAAAGTCTGTCCAGTCTTGCGTTCTGTCCCTGTCTGTGTATTTCCCAGTTAGTTATGTTTCCCTGCCCCAACATTCAGTTTATCTGCCCAGCGTCCTGTATATCCTTCCTAGCGTCCTGTATATCCTTCCTGGCGTCCTGTATATCCTTCCTGGCGTTCTGTGTTCCTTCCTAGCGTTCTGTGTTCCTTCCTAGCGTTCTGTGTTCCTTCCTAGCGTTCTGTGTTCCTTCCTAGCGTTCTGTGTTCCTTCCTAGCGTTCTGTGTCGCTTTCTAGCGTTCTGTGTCGCTTTCTAGCGTTCTGTGTCGCTTTCTAGCGTTCTGTGTCGCTTTCTAGCGTTCTGTGTCGCTTTCTAGCGTTCTGTGTCGCTTTCTAGCGTTCTGTGTCGCTTTCTAGCGTTCTGTGTCGCTTTCTAGCGTTCTGTGTCTCTGGCTAAGCCCTCTGTGTCTCTGGCTAAGCGGTCTGTGTTTCTGGCTTAAGCGGTCTGTGTCTCTGTCCCGTTCTGTGTTTTCTTGCCCAGTGTTCTGTGTATCTGGCTTAAGCGTTCTGTGTATCTGGTTTAAGCGTTCTGTGTATCTGGTTTAAGCGTTCTGTGTATCTGGTTTAAGCGTTCTGTGTATCTGGTTTAAGCGTTCTGTGTATCTGGTTTAAGCGTTCTGTGTATCTGGTTTAAGCGTTCTGTGTATCTGGCTTAAGCGTTCTGTGTTTCTGGCTTAAGCGTTCTGTGTATCTGGCTTAAGCGTTCTGTGTATTTCCCAGCTAGTTGTGTCCCTGCCCGTGCGTTCTGTGTTTTTGGCTACCGTTCTGTGTTTTTGGCTAGCGTTCTGTGTTTTTTGGCTAGCGTTCTGTGTTTCTGGCTAGCATTCCGTGTTTTTGGCTAGCGTTCTGTGTTTTTGGCTAGCGTTCTGAGTTTCTGGCTAGCGTTCTGAGTTTCTGGCTAGCGTTCCGAGTTTCTGGCTAGCGTTCCGAGTTTCTGGCTAGCGTTCCGAGTTTCTGGCTAGCGTTCCGAGTTTCTGGCTAGCGTTCCGAGTTTCTGGCTAGCGTTCCGAGTTTCTGGCTAGCGTTCCGAGTTTCTGGCTAGCGTTCCGAGTTTCTGGCTAGCGTTCCGAGTTTCTGGCTAGCGTTCCGAGTTTCTGGCTAGCGTTCCGAGTTTCTGGCTAGCGTTCCGAGTTTCTGGCTAGCGTTCCGTGTTTCTGGCTAGCGTTCCGTGTTTCTGGCTAGCGTTCCGTGTTTCTGGCTAGCGTTCCGTGTTTCTGGCTAGCGTTCCGTGTTTCTGGCTAGCGTTCCGTGTTTCTGGCTAGCGTTCCGTGTTTCTGGCTAGCGTTCCGTGTTTCTGGCTAGCGTTCCGTGTTTCTGGCTTTTTGTCTTCTGGCTTTTTGTCTTCTGGCTTTTTGTCTTCTGGCTTTTTGTCTTCTGGCTTTTTGTCTTCTGGCTTTTTGTCTTCTGGCTTTTTGTCTTCTGGCTTTTTGTCTTCTGGCTTTATGTCTTCTGGCTAGTTGTCTTCTGGCTAGTTGTCTTGTCTTCTGGCTAGTTGTCCTGTCGCCTGGCGTTGTGTTTTTTCGTCGGTCTTGGTCTGTCGTTGGTCTTTTCTGTCTGTTCCTGTCCCTGACTCTTGCCCGTTGCTCGCTTCTGTCCCCTGTCCCTGACTCTTGCCCGTTGCTCGCTTCTGTCCTCTGTCCCTGCCTGTTGCCCGTGGTTGGCTTCTGTTCCCTGTCCCTGCCTGTTGCCCGTGGTTGGCTTCTGTTCCCTGTCCCTGCCTGTTGCCCGTGGTTGGCTTCTGTTCCCTGTCCCTGCCTGTTGCCCGTGGTTGGCTTCTGTCCCCTGTCCCTGCCTGTTGCCCGTTGCTGGCTTCTGTCCCCGGTCCCTGCCTGTTGCCCGTTGCTGGTTTCTGTCCCCTGTCCTTGCTTGTTGTTCGTTTCTGCCTGCCTGTTTCCTGTCCCTGCCTGTTGCCCGTTTCTTCGTTTTGTCTTGTTCCTGTCTCAGCCAGAGTCCGTGGTGACCCCACCCAATCAGTCTCCTTGGTCCTCAGTCAGACCAGTCCAGTTGCTCCTGCTACCAACCCAGACCTCTCAGGCCACTCAGTCCTGAGGGTCTTCCGCCCGGAAGGGTTCAACGCCGCCCTACTCAGGGGGTTTCCACACCGCCCTGCCCAGAGGGATGCCACACCGCTCTGCCCAGAGGGTACTCCGCCCAGGGGGTTTCCACACCGCCCTGCCCAGAAGGATGCCACACCGCTCTGCCCAGAGGGTACTCCGCCAGGGGGTTTCCACACCGCCCTGCCCAGAAGGGATTCCACACCGCTCTGCCCAGAGGGTACTCCGCCCAGGGGGTTTCCACACCGCCCTGCCCAGAAGGATGCCACACCGCTCTGCCCAGAGGGTACTCCGCCAGGGGGTTTCCACACCGCCCTGCCCAGAAGGGATTCCACACCGCTCTGCCCAGAGGGTACTCCGCCCAGGGGGTTTCCACACCGCCCTGCCCAGAAGGATGCCACACCACTCTGCCCAGAGGGTACTCCGCCAGGGCGTTTCCACACCGCCCTGCTCAGAAGGGATTCCACACTGCTCCGCCCAGAGGGTACTCCGCCCAGGGGGTTTCCACACCGCCCTGCCCAGAAGGATGCCACACCGCTCTGCCCAGAGGGTACTCCGACCAGGAGGTTACCATGCCGCCCTGCTCGGAGAAATACTACTTAAAAATGTTTTTATTTTTAAGCTCTGGACAACGGGGGGGGGGGGGGGTTTGTGTTTTTTTTTTTTTTGTTTGTTTTTTAGGGGCTTCAGGAGCCGCCCCTTAGGGGGGGGGTACTGTCATGACCTCCGCTCCAGTGACCTTTCCCCCAATCTCCACACTCACCTGGTCCTGCACTGCGCAGCTGCAAGCCGTTCCTAATCGGTGGCTATATAAGCAGTAAGGCTTGTAGCTGCCAGTGCAGGACCATTCAGATATGTCACCTCCATAACCCGGACTATCGCTTCCATCTCCCCAATCACCATAACCCGGACACTCATCATCACCACGGACTCTGGCCGTCCACTCCCAGGTTGTGTTTGTCTTGTCTTTATGTTGTAGTTTTGTTATTAAATTATTTTGCCCTTCAGTACTGTGCAATGGAGTCCTCCTTTCACCTCACCCCGATCCGTGACAACGGCAGAGTCCTAGTTGCCAACAACCTGGTGTCGTCCACCCTGTGGCACAGGTTAGTCTGTCTGGATCCTCCAGTCTCTCTCCTGTCTCAGGTACAACGGTTTTTAGTGGATTTTATTTGGGACAAGATGCACTGGGTCCCACAGAGTGTCCTTTTCCTCCCTAAAGAGGAGGGAGGGCTGGGCCTGGTTCATCTAGCCAGTCGGGGGGCTGCTTTCCGCCTGCAGTTTGTACAGAGGTTGGTGGATGGACCAGAGAACACTGCATGGAGGGCTTTAGCCCGTTCCATCCTGAGGCGTGTGAACGGCCTGGGTATGGACCTGAATTTGTTTTTAATGGACAACAGCTCCCTTTTCAACAGCTCATCACTGCCTGTTTTTTACAAAAGCGTTTTTAAAGTGTGGTTTTTAGTTAAAAGGGAGAGACCAAAGCAGACAGACTCTCTGTACTGGCTGCTGCAGGAGCCGGTCATCCACGGGACTGTTCTGGACTGTCCGGGCTGGCTAGGCCCTTCTCTGAGCCGTCGTCTTCAGGCTGGGGGGCCAGGTGGTGGAGCTGGCTGGACCGCGGATGCAAGACTCTGCTGGGCTGGCTCTCATGATGGGACTGAGGTCACGCAGAGTGGTTCAACAACTCCTGGACCACTGGAGGAGGAAGCTGAGTGGACACCAGCTCCTGTTGTTGGAGTCCTTCTGTGCAGGTGATGTTGATCCTAACAAAAATGATGTCTTCCCTCTTATCCAGCTGACTTCTGACCCAGGAGACTGCACTGGACCTTACCTGGACCGTTGCCCCAGGGCTTCTCTTCAGGAGGCCTCTGGAAAAACTTTATATCGAATCATGGTAAAGACTCTCAACAGGGGGAAGCTGAGTAGCCGTGAGGACACTCCATGGAGGAGCCACTTTAATTTGAAGGAGTCAAGGCCGGCCTGGGGATCATTGTATAAACCTCCACTGACGAAGAAGCATGGAGACCTGCAGTGGAGGATTCTTCATGGAGCAGTGGCGGTGAACTCCTTGATCTCTGTCATTAATGTGGGTGTGGAGGACAGATGTCCATTCTGTACAGAGAGGGAGACAGTGTTCCACTGTTTCACTGGGTGTCAGCAGCTGGAGGAACTCTTCATTTTTTTACAGAGAGTCTTCATCAGTTTTAAAGAGGTTTTCTCAAAAGAAGTTTTTATTTATGGTTTTAAATACACTCACAAGAACAAAGAGAAGAGTCAGCTCCTGAACCTTGTTTTGGGGCAGGCCAAGATGGCAGTGTATGTAAGCAGGAGAAGAAGAGTGTTGGGAGGAGAATTGATTCCTCCAGTGCTGGTGCTGGTGGAACTGGCCCGATCCAGGATCAGGTTGGACTTCAATTTCCACAACATGTCAGGAAACCTGACTGTTTTGAAGAACACATGGTGCTACCAGAATGTTCTGTGTTGGGTGGAAGGAGAGGACCTGGTGTTTGGGGAAATGATGGGGTGACCCCCCCCCCCATTATTATTATTTATTATTATTTTTGTATTTATTATGGATATCATTATTATTTTGCTGTATTTATCTTTGATTATTTTCTTCATTGGTTTTAACAAGAAACTGTATAAGAAAAATGTTAAATGGTGTTGTAAAACCGACAAATAAAGTGGTGTTAAAAATCTCTCTCTCTCTCTCTCTCTCTCTCTCTCTCTCTCTCTCTCTCTCCTTTTTTGCTAACATACTGAATGGAGTACGGACCCATTTACAACACCATAAATAAATAAATAAATAATAATAATTATTATTATTAATAATAATAGCCTAATAATAACAATATGCAATAATAATGCTTGATAGTGATTAATAGTCAAATTGAAGGTTTTTCAAATGGTTAATTGTGAAATGGTTTATTTTATGACCCCTGGTAATGTTGGGCTACTTTGTCATAAATGTTATTTTACCTCTTATAGACACTGTCGAGGTTGGTAGCTCCAAGGAGGATGACAGAGAGAAAGCAGAGGCTACCAGGGAGGATGAGAGAGAGGAGAGAGAGGCTATAAGTGAGAGAGAAGGAGGAGAGAGAGAAGGAGGCGAGAGAGAAAGCCAAAGTGATGCAGGAGGAGAGGGCCCACTCAGATGATGTTGTCCCGGGCCCAGCCAAAGCTGGCAACGGCCCTGACTGTGGTGCAGGTTTAGAGTCATCCAGGAAGACCTATGTCAGGCCAAACCTCCATCTGAAGCTCAATACAGACCTTGGTTTCTTCAGTTTTTTTGTTTTGTTTTTTGTTTTTAAATCAAACTAGCAAAGAAAAACTAAGAAAGAAAAAAAAGTCTTTCTCATCTTCAGAGGTGGAAGTAAGTAAGTACATCCTTTACAGTTTTTAGGTATCTGTCCTTTATATTTTTCTGGCAACTTTTTACTTTAATTCCCTACATTTTTGTATACTTTGTTACTTATACTCTTTGCATTCTCAGAATAGACTCATTACTTATTCAAACTAGACAAATGTGACGCTATGAAAAATAAGTCATAAATTAGAAATGGTTACTTAATCATAATTTATATATATATATATATTTTAAATCTAAGTATCCATTTCTTGACTTTAATCTCATAATTTTTACTTTATCTAATAATTTAGAATTTTTATCTCATAATTTAGATTTTTTTTAATCTCATAATTATGCTGTTTTTTAAAAAAATTGTCACAAGGGTGTTGTGTATAGAACCCAAATGCAGACTCAAAACAGGTTTACAAAAAGGCTCTTTATTATGAGCACGGACTGAAGGCAACACAAGAAACAAAGAGTAACAGGAAGGTTGTTCCAAACTCACTCCATTGTCCAAAAATCTCCACAGTAGACCCAGCTGGTCAAGCTGCCTGGAAGCTGGGGGTGTCATTCAAGGTAGTGTAAAGAGACGAACTGACAAGGAGGGCAGGAAAAAACAGAGCTTAAATAGAGTGCAGTGATGAGGACAGGTGTGGAAGAAACCAGGTGAAAAGGATGTGGTGAAAGGTGACAGAGTGCAGGGATATGACATGAATGTCCTATTTATGACTTTAGAATTTTTCCTAAATTTTCTAAAGTACCATGACCGAATAAAACACATCATCTACACAGTAATTCACTTTTAAAGGATTTATTTTTGGATATTTTGGAAGATTTACGGCGAGTCTGAGGCCAAGGTCTTCAGCCGGAAAAGGGTAGAGTGCCCTCTCTGAGTCGGCAGAGAGGGCACTCTACCCTTTTCCGGGAAGGTCCTGCCTCAGGTAGAGTAGACAAAACAGTGGAAATAGCCAAGTCGATATGGACACTCAAATACCAAAGGTACGCTGCTGTTGTTGTGTATCTGAAAAGACTACACTACCGTCGCTTCTGCTTAACATCACACTAGCCACAACGCTTCCGGGTAGTCCTACCCTGCGATACTGATTGGCTCCTTTGTTTGGAAATAGATTTGATCCCCGTGCTACTCAGATGGTTGTGTGAGCATAGCGTAATGCAGCCAGATGACATATGACAGGTTAGGTGTAAACAGGTGCATTGAAGAAATGAAACAAAAGTTGACAGAACCCTAACCCTAACCCACAAGGGTTAAAACTAAATGTAGGTGAAATCTATGTGAAATAGACAAATTTATGCAAATATTGTCCCCTCTCAACACATTAACTTGTTTTTTCTGGACGTCACCATAAAGCATGAGGGAAACAGGTGCAAAGCAAAAGATCTATTTTTCAAAGGTTTCAAGATCTTTACTTTTTCAATTTATTTATTTTTTATTAGTATTTGTTTTTTTCCATTTAATTTAATTTTATTATTTAATTTACCCCCCCTCCCTTTTTTTTAGATTTTATATTAAAATATTTTGGGACTTAAGCCCCAGATCTCATGCCAAAAGCCCCTAGATCTCCTTTGACCTTGTAAAGAAGAAAGGGTAACTGTGTACTACGCTCTATACAACACATATTAAAACTAATATAGCAATCCTACATCTAAACTCAAATATCCCTCATTCTTAAAATGTTCTTAGGCTGGTGTAACCCAGTCTGCCTATCAGTTTTTCTGCTCCCTGCAGTCAAAAACTTGCGGTACCTCCACCACTTCTCACAAGAAAGTCACCCATTCAGTACTCGCCATTAGACAACGTCACATAGCCATATGACATGGCACATTCAATCCTGTTTTCACCCTAACCCAGTGCATGCACTCCTCTGCTGGCATAGCTGATCTCTTTGGCACAAAGGCTCCACTTAGCACACCCCTTTTTTCTTTTTTTGTTTTAATTAGGCAGAGGGAATGTCTTTAGCTCAACTGTGATATCCAACTTTAACTATGCCCAATTCCAACAGGCTTTGCAACCCTCATCCAACTGTTGTATTATTACATCATTTTCCTGCATTTCCCTCATCCTGAAAATGAATGCAAAGTTGAATGGTTTTAGGAAACATTAATTGTTTTAAATATCATACATTTGCAGGGTTGGGTAATCCACTTTAAGAAGATATAATCCTGTACTGTACTCTCAGGCATTATAGTAACCATATTATTTACATGAACTCAGCTTTGGGAACACCCCCTGGTGGACTGTCATGGAAGTAACATTTAACATGTAAAAAAAGGCTTGGTACAGAATGACTTGTTCAATAAATTAATATGCATACGAGAACTTTTCAAAAGGCCTGGTTTTAATTACATTTAGAGCTCTGTCTGTAGTGATCTGTAATTAAGTGAATGCAGGATTGTCACTGCAGCCAAATTACCCAACACTGCATAGCAAAGTCTCAGGTGAAATCTTCAGTTATGTACGGCCATACTGACGCGGACCACCAGGTTAACACAAGAATGATGCTTATTAAGGATTTTATTACTGTCAACTCTGCCAACTTTGCTTCGCTGTCAGCAGCTGTCTGTTGTGGCTAACCTGGATTGATTGAAAAAACAAACAACCAGCTAATGATTAGCACTTTCAGTCAGATAGCCACAAGCTATTAGAACCAGGGGCCAAACAGACCATTTTGACATTTTTATGTGCTTTTAGGGCTGTTAAAATTAAGGCATTAACACAGGTTAAACTTTAACACCATTAAATGGTCTGCACTTACATAGCGCTTTTCCACCTTCATGGTGCTCAAAGTGCTTTACATTAGCTTCACATTCACCCATTCACACACCAGTAGGTTTCTTAGGGCTAAGGTCAGTCCTACTGGGGGCTTAAGTCAGGGTTCAGTGTCTTGTCCAAGGACACTTCGACATGTGGACAGCCAGAGCTGGGACTCGAACCGCTAACCTCTCAGTCATTGGGCGACCCACTCTACCAACGATATTGTGAGTGCCTTCCCTAGTACAAGCCTGTCAAACTCAAACCCTCTTTTTGTGTAATTCTGTTATTCCTGTTTTGACCCTAAAACACACAGTAAACTAAATCCACTGAAGAAAAGGAACACAAACAGTAGATTTGATGACACACACAGACATAGATCCACAGCAGTGATTTACCTAGAATCATGTCTCAGGGGTTAAAGGGTTAAATATCGACCAGTCGTGCCTTTAAAACCAAGTAGAATTAAAGCTCATGTAAGAATCCATGACCTTCATATCATTCAGCGTCAAACTGTGGTACACACTTTTAAGTGTTCATTAACATTTATGCTGCTCTTTAAAAAGGGTTAGACCTTATGTGATGTGAACGTTTTGTTGAATATACTGCTTCCGGTCTCCTCGTTAAGTCGGCCTTTGGTCAAAGAAAGCACTTTCTTTACTGTGGATTAACCTTCTGCATTTGGTTCAATTTGTTACCTGGGTTTGTGTCACAAACAGGCAAATAAACAGCAGATGAAGGAAATAGATTCATGTCCTGGGCATTCCTCATCCCTGTCCTTAAACCCTCCTTCTTGGCAAAGAAAAGCTCAAAAAACGAAGTGAGAAAAGAGAAACCTAAGATCCACTTTGATGGACATGCCCATTTGTAGATGTAGTTATTAAAATAATAATCATTTTAAAAAAAAATACACATACACCCAATTTAATAAAAAAAATCATAATTTACTTTTTGTAGTTTTGAGTTGTATACAGGTGTGAAAGCAGTCTGAACTCTGTGGATTCCCATGCATGTGGACATTCTTCCTGTACTTGGACACTGCATTAGAGGACGTCAACGCGAGCGAAGGACTGGTCTGTGCCCAAGTTGTTCTCCACAAACACCTCGTACTTGCCAGCATCAGACACCTTTGCATTTTTAATGGTCAAGATGGTGTTGGTGTCTCCGATGTCAAAGAACACCCTGAAAGACAAATTGAATTACCTGTAAATCGGAGTCACTAATATTAAAGTAACACAGAGTAGATCATGAGTGATGCCACTGAAGTGTTAATCACATTGTACTAAATATTTTGCATGTTTGTCAGCAGGGGGCAGTGTGGTGTCTACTTGGCACCAAGGGGCTTTACATCAGTTTGGGTTGCTTTACGGCTTTCCTCTTTCTGCTGAACAACAAGACAAAACAAATGTAGAATTTCTCTCTCATTCTTTTCTCCTGTTTTTAGGTTGGTGAAATAGTGAATTAAGCTAAGTTGCTGTTGTGTGATTCAACATATTGTTGAATGCTTCAATGTAGTAAGCTTTTTTATTAAATTTATGAACATATATGGGCACAAAGTCTATCACTTCGCATTTTCACACCTAATGGCAGCAGCTGTTGTAACTTAAAGGGATACACCCACCCCCAGGTCAAATGTGTCTCCCCACAGTCCCCAAACTTGAATAAGTGTGTAGAAGCGTTTTCCTGGTGGATATATCTGCACTGACAGCAGGTTGGTTTCATGTGACGCTGCACTCTGCCAGAGGCACCCAAAGATTTCGGCCGAAGTGAATTACTTTACTCGATTTTTTTTCTATTACTTTCCATTCACATCGAGGGCAAATGATGGTGGAACTCAATGCACTGGGCTTGACTTGGTCAAATCGGTTTGGGAACTAGTTTCCGGTGCGGAAGAACACACTAGCGGGAAGGGGTTTCCCAAGATGTTTGTTGGCTGTGTTCTTCCTACACCAGCAACTAGTTCCCAAACTGATATTGATAGAAAAAATCAAAATCATGAGATAAAAAGTCAAAAGTATGATATATAAAAAAAAGTTATTTATTTTCTTATTTACAGGACATATTTGACACTAGTAAATAGAACAGAATGAATCATTAGTGTGACAGAATCACAATATGAAGTAAGACAGTCAGAGACGGCAGATCTCCACCAAGGCTTGATTTTTCATTCACACGTGACGTGATCGAGCCATAGGTCTTGATCCACCTGAAAGGTGAGACGATATGAATGGAAAAAAAAATGCAAGATTCTATCTTGTCTGAATCCTAAGATATTACCACTTATGTGTTTTAGCTGTTGACCTTTACCTTTGACCTTCATTGCTCAAAATCTAATGGGTTCTTCCTTGACCCATTATCTATCATTCCTGAAAGTTTCATCAAAATCCTTTGAGAACTTTTTGTGTAATCCTGCTGACAGTCAGACAGAGAGACAGACAGACAAACAAACTGACTCGAATTTAATACCTCCTTGGCGGAGGTAATAAACTTATGAAGTACTATTAAATCAACTGAAATATAGAAAAGTTAACTATATTAGGTAATACAGGATATAAATACAGGCAATATAATTAGTCTTACCTGTCATCTTCATCTATGTCGTCTCCATCTTTGAGCCAGGCCACGTCTGGAGGAGGTTCCCCCCTGATTTCTGCCTTCAGGACCACTGTGGTTCCCCTCTTGGCCTTTATGTTGTTGGGGCCTTTAGAAACCTTTGCCGGGACTGGAAAACAAGGGTGCAAACACTCAACCAGCTCTTTCATTCAATTCAATTTCTGAAGTGGCACCTTGACCTTTGACCTACATTCACCAAAATTTAATGAGATCTATTCTGTACAACCTTGTGCCTTTCCTGGAAATTGGTCCAGTAGCGTTTGTGTAAAGCTTCTTACAAACAAACAAACAAACAAACAAACAAACAAACTCAAAAACAACACCCCGCCCTTTCATGGGGTGGGGTAATAAAACACCAACATTCTGACTCCATACAAACCTTCTACTCGGATACAGGCACATCCTGATGTCTGTCCAAAGGGGTTCTTTATGGTGACCGTGTACTTTCCCAGATCAGTCTGAACTCCATCTCGAACCACCAATGCTACAAAGTCTGGGTCTTCAAACACGTAGCGGTATTTGGGCCCGTCCTTCAGCTCTTTTCCGTCTTTGTACCAGATGATGAATGGATCTGGGAAAGCGCTCACTCTACACTCCAGCTTGGCAGCGCTGCCTTCGACCAGAACCACATCTTTGAGCTCTTGCAGGATCCTCGGGGGCCCCTTCTCCCGGAGCTCCTTTCGGGACCTTCATATGAAACACAAACAGAGGAGGGTTGGACTTTTGGATGAGGTGAGGTCAGAACGATCAGATTGTCCTGTGAATGGCAGAAGCACCTGTGACCCCGGTATGAGGCTTGGATTCGGATGGCGGCCTCCTGGACCTGAGGGTCATTGATGTTCAGAGTGAATCCAGCAGGAGGTGCAGCCTTCACTTTGGACATCTGCAGGGGTCAAAGGTCAACATTTTGAAAAAAAACTCAGAAGCCCTGTTTACATGGGGTTTTTTATTCCTGATTAATTATGAATCAAGATTAATTCCTCTTTAAGATGACCATGTAAACACCTGATTCCAGTTGAAAATGATAATTCTCAATTCAACTTAATTCTGAATAAAGTCAGTGGTTTATTCTGATCTCAATTCTAAATGTGATAATTCCTCTGCCATGTAAACAGTTAATTCCACTTTAAAATTATTCCTGTTGTTCTGCACATGCTCCTGGTCTTATCACGATGACGCACATGTTCTGCGCTGCTCGCATTAGTTTGTTGATTCCTATGGTTAATTCAGTCGAGCTGCTGCTTTGTAATTATCAGAAAAGTATCTGGTATAACATGTTGATAATTGAAACAAATGCAAAACAGGAAGTGGACATGATCGTTTCTGTTCAGTCGACATCTCGACGTTAAGCGGCCAATCAGAACCCTCTGTACCGGCAACTCTTAAAGCCCAAATAACTAGAGCAGAATACACCCATTTCCCAATGGAAACATTTACTTGGAATTAACATGTCCATGTAAACACAAAAGAAATGGCTTTAATTCCAAATTATTTCATTCTGAATAAATAATTTGGAATTAAAAACCACCATGTACCTGTAGCAAATGAAAACTACAGTGAGACTGCAGAGTACTGTCACTGAAACTTGGCTCGATAACACTCATTTATTTGTAGGATTGAAGGACTAGGTGTGATTCTTAGGGTGTTCAATACTGCTGTTTACTAGAATCTATGTTAACCCCTGACGTGTCTGTGCTGAGTGTTCTGAGTGTATGATTTATTTTAAATGTTCATCAAAGTTTTACAGTTTTGCTCAATTGGAAAAATTACAAACCATGTTAATAAGAGTAGACCTTGTACATGCATAGACACCTGAGCATGCTCAGTAAGTGACACCAACTCACTATAAAAATAGACAGTTTGGGCTTCTTTTTTTAAACAGTGTTTTCCTTGTTGTTTTTTATACTGTTGTTTCCAGTGTTGTGGTGATTTTGCTTCTTTTTTTTGTATGTTTTTACTTAGTTTTGAGAGTGGAATCAGGGCGCAGGGATTGAAATTTAAAACAGGATAAGTAAAAACAAAAATTTCAGATCAAAATGTAAAAGCTCACTACTGGATCGATCAGAAAAAAAACCCTCTGAAAAACTGAAACTTTATTCTATCTATCTATCTATCTATCTATCTATCTATCTATCTATCTATCTATCTATCTATCTATCTATCTATCTATCTATCTATCTATCTATCTATCTATCTATCTATCTATCTATCTATCTATCTATCTATCTATCTATCTCCGTCTGTCCGTCCGTCCGCTTCTCTCTCTACCTAACTATCTGTCTGTCTATCTATCTTATTTCTGTAATTTATAGAGCACCACATTATAGCAGAAGTTATTTCATGACACTTGAAATCAGAACTGAACTAGACTATTTCCTAAGGTCGGTAGAGTGTCTCCTGAGCTGCTGATTTGAGTTCTGGAGCAAAAGGAATGAGTACAGGCTCCAAATGTTGCCTTCATGTCCATATGTCCTGGAAAAATAACCCAATGTCGCCCCCTTCTGGCTATATCTAGCTTTAGCTGGAAAATGGCAGATGTTGTTTTCTTCTCCCCAGACATTTGATTTATTAGTAGTTAAAATGCAGGTACACTTTTCCACCTACCCTTACACAGTGTGGTCATTATTTAGGTTTTTTTTTTTTATATAGCAATAACGTTTTCTCTAAGGAACCTCTAAGGAATCATGATAGAACTTGACCGTGAACATTAATTTGTCTGCAGTGGATGTTTGTCTGAAAATCATAGTACAGAAATAAGATAAGAAAAAAAGAAGTGCACATAGGTACACACACACACACACACACACACACAGTATATATATATATATATATATATATATATATATATATATATATATATATATATATATATATATATATATATATATATATATATATATATATATATATATATATTCGATATTTAAGATTTGTTTAAATTGTTAAATCAATTTTAAAAATTACAAATATTTCAAACATAAAATCATTCTTATGGAGATCAAAACATACTCCTACTTATTATTATTATTATTATCATCATCATCATCATCAACATAACAAAATGACTTTAATGCATAAAAACACATTCATTTCAACGTGGGTCATTTCTGAGCCACTGATGGAAGAATGTAGGATTTAGATACTCAAGCATAAAGGGTTCACAATGAAAAAAAAAAAAATCTTACCTTTGTTCAATTTTGCATGGAGTCCAGAGTCAGAACACTGAAAACTTTGGAGCCTTTATATGAGGAGCCTCGTAGGCCCTGAAGGACCAGGATCAACATCACAACAGCCTGACATTCCTTCTCCTTGTTTGGAAATCAGGAAACATGCAGCTAGACCAGACTGATTGAAGATGCACAACAAATGTTACATGTTTTCCCTTCCTTATATAGCCTCCATATCAGATAGTCTGGGGGATCTGTGGAGCAGTTAATGGTTTAGTTAAAGGTTGTTGAAGTGTGTGGATGGGTGGAGGGTGTATACATGTGATCACACTGGACAACAGCCCTGTTAGAAGGAAGGTGCTGAAAGACGAGAACAGCCTGGAAATGGACCCTAAAACATATTAGAAACACACCACTGAACTACACATGAAATCATTCCTGCCTATGTCCAGCATCAGACGGTTGAACACCATCATACTACAACATTATAGAATTACACAGAACCACTTATTAGGTTTATTTCTTTAAATAAATGTATAATATATTCTCTAGTACATATTTTACAAATTGATGTTCTAATTATGTATGTATGTATTTTATATATATATAATATTTTTTTATATATATATATTTATATATATTTTTTATATATTTTATATATATATATAAAAGGTCGCCGTTGGGAGGATACCCTTGCGGGGACCTCCCATTGGGTGAGGGTTGTGTCCCCGCTGGGTGCATTTTCCCTCTGCAGCAGTGTGCTGTGACCTGACAACTAAAAGTCACGTAACATCCGGAGCTCAATTGACCACACCTACAGTTACCAGTCAGACTGACTTTGGACAAGACATTCAACTCAGTGTCAGACAGTCCAAATGCAGATGTTGGGAATGAACAAAAAATATACTGTTGTTAACCATTACCCATCTTGAAAGCAACATTTACAAAATAGGTAGGCTACCTGAGCAAATCATTTTCTGGAAATTACTCCACATGTTTGGACCGTGTGTTTTTAATGGCATTAAGTATATGTTCATGCATTTTGAGCATCAATTCAAAAGTGACTACTGATGTTCCCGAAACAAGGCCTCTTTATTTGACATTTCATTTTCATAATGTGTCTTCACAGACTTCAGGAGGAAGGACCTGAACCTAAAATGAACACAGTCCAGTCCATGGCAGTGTCATACATTTATGACCCAATTTATTTGTCACATGTCCTTTTTATTTGTCATAGCCTCAGCAGCTATCATGCCTTGTTAATGCCAAAATTTCACAAAATAAAAAGCAGAAGCGATAACAATTTACAGTCACTCAATAAATAAAGAAATGCCAAACACACCGAAAAGCAGACACATTCATGTAGTCAAAATAAAGAGCTAGTCATCGCTATACCAAACTATTTTCTCTGTGAGTCTAATTTCGCTCATCAGGCACTGCAACACATTCCACAAAATCACAGGAATACAAAATATGGAGCTTTTTTCTCCCTCTTTTTTGACCCTGTTTTCTGCTTATAAACAGATTCACCTTCGTTTTGTATGAAATAATATATTGCACTGACATTAAGAAAGTAATGCAATGTTGCATTTTCATGCTGAGCTTGCATGTTTTATTTGTTTGTTTTTTGTCCAGGTAGGAACACTTCCCTCTCCAACTCACTTCTACGCTGCATAGGAACCTGACCCATCCAAGGAACATAATTAAGGTAGCAATAGCATCAGAATATGTAGAACTTGTAATCATTTAAAATAATTACCAACAACTTTCCAGTTAAAACACATAAACAACTGAGACCTGGATGTTTAAAGTAGATTTAGACAAAACCCCTATGTGTGTGTGTGTGTGTGTGTGTGTGTGTGTGTGTGTGTGTGTGCGCGTGCGCGCGTGTGTGTACATGCGTCCGTGTATGTGTAACATTTCCAAACATATGTTGAATATTCATACATGTGGTGATACAACAATTCTGGACATGCTGAGTTTGACCTCAATAAGCCAAACCAAAACCAAAACATTAGGTAAGTGTTCAGTGTAATCAGTGAATTAAAACTTTTCATGTGCTGGAAACTAATGGTGTCTTCACGTCCCATCACGTTATGTGCTTAACAATTGCACATGAACACCTTTTACATCGTACTTTCTAATGGAGAACTGGGAAAAAAATGTTGATCCACAAACTGCTGAGATAAAAGAAAATAACCTTTGACCTTTTCAACATTTATTAACATACTGCTGCTGTTACCTGATGATTTTACCCATCTATAGTATACACACTGTGCAAAAAACAAGGGCTTGTATGGGATGAATTAATGTGTTCACAATGATAAATTATGTCAGACTTTTTTAATTTCACTACAACTACAAAAACACTAACACTAACATTGGTAATTTTGCTCGTGGAAAGGATAATCTTTTCGATAGCACGTGTACAGGCAGGCGTTGTATGTCACACTAGTACTCATGGGATTTGGTGTGTTATAGGTATACATTTTCAACCTTTTGCGTGTTATTCAGTGCCATTTAATCGCATGTCAATTTATGCCAAGGTCTCCATTTCACATAACCCTAACCCCTGGGGTGCTGCTAGCAATTGTGGGCCCCATGAAACGATATGGGACCTTTATAAAATTCACTATCTTTCTGATTTATTGATTTGTGTGTGTGTGTATTTGGGGGGGGGGTTAAGTATGTGGGTTAGGGGCAGCAGTTATATATGTGGAGGTGTGGTCCAAAAATAACTAATGGTGGTGTAATGCAAAAGTGAAGCTTAACACGCTTTCAACATCCAGCTCCTGGCTTCTATGCCTCCATTATATTAACCATACACACATTTTCCACAAGTTCCAACCTGTATCCACTAGACCCCCTCCGCTACTCTGTGGACCCCCCAGAAATTCGGAGGAACCATGAATTTGTTCTGTTTACCTCCTCTTTGAAGTGGCCCAGCCTAAACTTGACCCTCTCCCTGTTTACACGGGAGTTTGTATTCCTGTTTAATTCTGAATAAAGGTTAATTCCTCTTTCAGGTGACCATGTAAACACCCAATTTCAGTTGAAAATGATAATTCCAAATTAAACTTAATTCCGAATAAAGTCACTGGTTCATTCTGATCTTAATTCCAAATTCGATAATTCCTCTGCCATGTAAACAGTTAATTCCGCATTAACATTATTCCTGTCATTCTGCACATGCTGTTGGTGATGTCGCGATAACGCACATATTTGGCGTTGATGACGCACATATTCCGCTGCCGGCATTAGTTTGTTAATTTCTATGGTTGATTCAGTCGAGCTGCTGTTGTGTAATTAGCACAAAAATAAATGCAAAAATAGCACATAGTATCTGGTCTAACATGTTGACAGTTAAAATGAACGCAAAACAGGAAGTGGGCATGATTGTTTCCTTCCAGTCCATCCAGATATTAAGTGGCTGTTCTGTCCAATCAAAACCCTCTTTACCTCCAATGAGTGCAATACACTCATTTCCCATGGAAACCTTTATTCGGAATTAACATGTACATGTAAACATGAAAGAAATTGCTTTAATTCCAAATTTTTTTATTCCAGATAAATAATTTGGAATTAAAAAAACATCATGTAAATGTAGCAATTGTGTGGCATGTGACACAGTGGTTCAGGTTAGACAGGGCAGTAAAGATACACATAGAAAGCTGATAATGTGACCAGATAACACTCCACTTAGAAGTCGCATGTGCATTTACAAGAGTCACGATATTACGTTGTGAAGGCAGCACAACACATAGGCAGCACACATCCTTAGGCACGAGGATAATTCCGATAATTGTTCTCTCAGAGGCCATTTTTCACTGCAAGTCAATCAAACTGTGTTTACTGTCAGAATTAGAATAAAGCTGTTTGGGACTATCTATAGTTGCTTTTCCATTGACCCTCAAATTGTGCGAATAGAACAGGAGCATAAAATTTTGTGAATATAAAAACAACAATTTTGCTAAAATCTGTCACTTTTTTTGTACTAACAATTGTAGTGTAGCGCAAATAGTATATCAGGCAAAACGGCAATGGAAAGACCTTATTCCGCAACTAGAGTCAAGTGAACAAAAAACAAAGCAACTTTTAAAATGTGTGGTATTTGTAGACACACCAGGAAACAATTCCATTATCTTTAATGTAGTACAGAATAGAAGTGTAATGTAAAATGAATATATCTGTAACTCAACACCATATTTATGTTTATCACTATGTTTAGTTCACAACTTCTCATGTCAATTTCATGATAGTACTTTTTTAAAAAATCATTGCATGTGTTATTTAATGGAAAAACCAACATTATATTCAGTAAGTATCTGTAAAGTTTTGTGCATATGTTCAATGGAAAAACAACTTTTGTTACCTTTCACTTCACTAACTTAAAGTACCCTGAAGAAGAGAAAGGGTTATTATGTACAAATGTAGATGTTAACTTTTGTGTTGGAGTCTGGTCATTTATTCATGTCAACAAATTCCATTTCTGAACTAATTCTGTATTTTCTGTAGTGATCATATTCTGAAATATCACAAGTAGACGGAAAATATAACAACCATGCATCTAGTCAACAACCCTTCCATTTGTTTCAAAGATGCTAACTAACATTAGCATACATAGCATACAGTTATTTGGAAATTAAGAAAAACATGTCTCTTACAACCAGTACTGTCAACAATTCCTATGTGGTAGACCATAACGCTCAGGATTACATACAATACCTGTCCTATCGTGTACAATACACTCTATTAAACAGGATACGATACAACTGTTAATTCAAGTGAAAACAAGTTACTTTTAATTCATATTTTACTGCAAGTGTGTGCTAGGCAGGCTAATCTTAGCATCTGTTAACTTTATTTCCAACCTAATGACTGTCTGATTTCAGCTGAGGGTGCAGTAGTTTTTACATAAAGCAAAAAGAAAAAGAAATGCATGACCCCTTGTAACGAAATTGGCCAGCTTCACTATAATCTCTCACTTACTCGGTTTATAAAAGATTTGCCTATTTAAAAAAATGTTTTTAAAAAGCAACAACTGTTAACATTATCATCTAATTCACACAGCGCTGCTGTAAGCAAGTTCCTGTTAAATTCAGCATAAACTTTCTGACTCTGTATGGGTACTTGTCATGTGATTTCATGCTTCTGGAAAAGCTTTTTTTTTGGTTTGTTTTTAGCAAAAATCCAATGTTTTGCGGTAGCTTATTTCTGGTCAAAAAAGCCATGTGGATGCGTTGGTGAGAAAATAAAGAGAAAATAATGATCTTTCAGTGGAAGCTCAGAGATGATTATCTGATAGTCAAAATAGAAAGTCTGCTTTTAAGAGTCAGAGAAACACATCTATCTAATGCCATAACGTTAGTTACTAGCCCTTGAGGAGAATCTACCATGATACGCACTTGAATAAATTGGAAAAGGATGAAAGACAAGTGTGCTGTGGAACTGCTACAGTTTTGAAAATCAGCAAAGTGTTACAGCCATAGCTCTGCTGAGATTACACTTCTATCATAGATTATAGAGAAATATTTTAAACACTAAATAACATCCATGGTGATGGATTCATAATGAGTTCAGATATACTGGTCAAGTCACTGCTTCATGAGACATTTGGAGT
Organism: Siphamia tubifer; assembly: GCA_020466265.1. Lineage (NCBI taxonomy): Eukaryota > Metazoa > Chordata > Actinopteri > Kurtiformes > Apogonidae > Siphamia > Siphamia tubifer. Next base: position 9,307,703 of record CM035803.1, read on the forward strand.
CCTGTGAATAACGCTGGTCTACAAATCAAATGCTTCCGGAATAAAAGTAGTGAAGTTTTACCATGTCAAAATCACTGATAAAGAAAAATCCCATCCTAAATGGTGGTTTGCTGAAGTTTCCAAGATGCAGTCTTGAGTCAGAATGTGAAATTTGAGAGTAAATGAGAGATTTAACTTGACTATTAAGTGTCAGAGCTACAGGATATTTCAGCACTGTAAGAAAGGGAGTTGTTTATCCAAAATATATGTAAAGTTACAAACCTTGTGGTACTGACTTAAAGTCAAGACCCTGCCTTGTATGAACAAGGCCCACCCTATAAAAAATATAAATAGTGTCAGACTCTGGAGTGTCTGAAAGAGCTTCCCAAGACTGAAGGGCTTCTTTAAAATTCTCTTTCAGACCCAGAAAAAGAGTAAAACAGTTGTGTGTCTGTGGATGGCGGCCACTGCAGTTGGCTTAGTCACACCTGAAGGGACAGAGTTTTGTCTCAGTGGGACGCTGCTCTTCCCTCTGTGTGTGTGGAATTCTGGTGTTTTTTTTTTTTTTTTTTACTGGGCAGTAGGTGTGGTGGGGGTAGTTGGCACATTTGGTGTGGCCGGGCTGGTAGGAGTTTGCGGTGAGCTCTGGTAAGAGCGTAGGAGAACTCTGTGCTTGGTGGCCACCCCATCTCGCCTTCGTTGCTGGTCGGCCAAGAATTCCTTGAGACGTGTAGTTGTAAAGGTGAGAGTCTGCCTCCGAAGACGCATCAGGTAGGCATCCTGAAGCCAGGAGTTATTACAGCAGTCTTTAATAGATGGACGGGCCCTGTGGAAGAGCAGGCAGCAAACATATGCTTTAAAATCTTCATGAAGATTTGAAAAAGCAGATCTATGTAGAGGTGAGATGGATATTCTTATCCTCATAATCGTAACTGCTGTAAGGTGTTTTCCTTGATTGGAAAAAACAACAAGGTGGTCCAGAATAGGTCCCATTAAATTTTGGTGGATGTAGGTCAAAGGTCACAGTCACCAAAAATGTGTTTTCGCAATGATAGCAGATAGGGCCAATCTGGTCAAATGTGTGCAAGGGGGCAGGGTTTGTTGTGCTCTGCAACACATGTTCAGGTTGATTTTTTCTCATATTTGTGCCTACCCTGAAGTCCTCTGGCATCTCCCAAGGGACGAGTGAGTGAGACAGTTATGATATGAGGATAATGACATGTAAATTATAAAATGCCCCCTCACTACATCCCAAAAAATATTGTTGCTTACTGTTGCTTTATATTAGTAGTATCATTTAGGGGGAGTTTTCTATAATATCAAAAATATAGAATATAAAATATTAAGCGTACTTAACATAACTATTTTTGTCATGATTCTTAATATTTTTTGTCCTTTATCAGAGCATTATACTATGTTTCCTATATTTAAATCCCTGATCATATACTATAAGTGTTTATTAAAGCTCAAAGAAGCTGTGTTTAAATTCAAAGTTTATTAGATTAAATAAGAAAAACGGGAGGAAAAAATGTCCCTTTTAACAAAAGACAGCATTAACTGAACATAACAACATTTATAGTCTGGGAGCCAAAGGCACAAGTCTGGCTGAACCTGGTTTCATCGGTTAAAGGTTGTTTTTTTTTCAGTTTTTTCTTGTCCAAGCTACTCATTAAGATAAGAGAGGTTGTCCGGTGATATCCCTTGGGCAATTCCAGATATTGGCCCTTTATTGTTGTGTGTATTGCAGTCATAGCCTAAAGTCTGACATTTTGACATTGTTCACTTTATGTTCACCAAAGTCTATATATAACATACTTATTTTTGTGTTTGTTGACACAATAGGACAAGTTTAAGGCCTGGGGGTGGGGTTCCAGCTGTGGTTGGGGGTGTGGTCATGCAATCAGGGGCGGTGCTTAGAGCAAAAAGCCCTTTATTACTCTTTTACTTTGGTTGTTAATGTGAGCCTTAAATTATTAGGCATACACTCTATTGTCATCCTAGACCTGCAGGTCTATATAAAAGTCAGTCCATTCACTGTGAAAATTGTGTTTAAGATGTTAAATCTCCATGTTGCACTGTAAATATGTTTATGGTTTGATGTGTTTTTACAGGATGCCTTATTTTTCTATAAAAACAAGAAGACTTATACACAACAGGATGAACTGGACCGAATTCCATTTTCACTATTCACACTCTAGCATCGCCAATTCTGAACAGATTTTTGTGAAATTTGGTTTGTACAAGGAGACAGCGACAAGTAAGAAATGGACCACATTTCAGCTGAATTGACTAAGAACTTCCAGTCTGACACCATATTGAATTATTGCAACTTTTCACACTCTAGTGCAGGGGTGTCAAACTGCGGTCCTCAAGGGCCAGTGTCCTGCATGTTTTAGATGTTCCCCTCTTCCATTACACCTGGAGCCCATTGCATCATTATTAGTCTGATAAGGAGCTGATTATTAACTCTTTAAGTGTCATTCTGAATGGATGATTTAGTTTAAATATTCACAAAAATTCTACCATTTTCCTTTTAGTTTTATGGATGGAAAAGGTGTCAAAAAGTTTGTTTTTTTTTTATTTAAAAAAAATTTAAGGCAAAATTAAAACTGCTGGGGCCAAATTTTAATACTAGTTTTCTTTTTTTTTTTTTTTCAAACATTTCCACATAATTTTTTTTTTTTATTTGTTGCTGATTTTGTTTATTTTTCTACATTTTGTTTATTTTTTAATGTCATTATTTTTCTTTGATTTTCTGCCATTTGTGTCTTACTTTGCTCATGTTACCAATTATTTTGTTAGCTTATTATTCATTTTTGTTTTTTGTTGTTGCTCATTTTATTTTACTTTTTTTTTTTTTTACTTTTTTACTGATTGCTAAAATCTCAGGAGTTAAAGGGTTAAACTGAATCACATGGAAGAGGGAAATCTCTAAAACATGCAGGACACCGGCCCTCGAGGACTGGAGTTTGACACCCCTGCTCTAGTGTAACCAATTCTTCATGGATTGTTCTGATATTTGGTGTGTTTGTACAGGTACAATGAAAAAAACAACCGAATTTCAGTCGAGTTGGTCAAGTATCATGCTATGCATGACATTTCATTTGTTTGTTGGTCCTATTTTAAGCAGCATTACACAAACACAACTAGACCAATTTCCATTAAAATTTCAGGAAAAGTGCAAGGTGGGTGCAAGGTCCCATTAAATTTTGGTGAGTGTAGGTCAAAGGTCACAGTCACAGTTGTTGCGCCACTTGTTAGTCAGGTGGTTAGTTCTGATTGGACATTAGCTATTCGTGGGAGGGTCTTAGCTGTGTTAGAATTTCAATTCAGTAATAACAGAAATGTTAACTTACCAAGGGTAGCTACAGAGGATCTTTTTAAGAAACAGAGAGGCACTTTGGGACACATTCTGGTAGAGTTTTGACAGATCAAACTTCGCTGCCTGGATTCTGGCTTCAGTCTCCTGAGGATCATTTTCCATGAATGGCGACCTGCCGCTCAACCTGGAAAACACGCCCCAACATTTGACAAGCAGTGAGATGTTTGAAGTGCTGACATGACTGTAAATATTGAAAACAAATTTGTATTCATAAGGCCAGTTTCATCGAAGGAAACTGTTTCTATTTAAGGAGGACCTGCTGGGTGGAAGCTGTGAAAAAAGTGCTCACATGATGAAAGTCAGTACACCCACACTCCAGATGTCAGCTGGAGGGCCCACAACATCCCCCTTCAACATCTCTGGAGCTGAAAGAACAAAGGAGAAAGAAATATACAGCCTTTAGTACATTTGAACATCCACATCACAAAGTACAGTTTGTGTCTGTGATAGTGTTTGATGCTGACATGTGTATATGTAGTTTAGAGACTCAATAACACTTCTCACTTCTCACATTCAGTGCACACCCACAGGCAAAACAGTTACATAAAAGAATCCTAACCAATGGGATTACAGAGATGATCCAGCAAAACAATGTTGACTTTGAAAAGGTTTGAAAGGCCCCCATTTGCTTATCAGTAAACCATCACAGTAAATATTGAAATTTTTATGAGTAATACATACAGTATTATATACAATATATATTAAAAAATTAAGTGTACATCTTCTAGTCCAGTGGTTCTCAGCTTGATTGGTTTCAGAACCTTTTATAACCCCTCAATGACCCAAACTGATTACAGTTAAGCTTCACAAATATATTTAATAAAAGGTGGTGTTTTGAAGATAATGCAGAATATTACAGCAAGAAAATAGGACCAAGGATCCTGTAGTCCAATGACATCTTTAAAGACTGTAATTTACATTTGTTTCATGTCTTCACTCAACACCAGATGAAAGCCCATGTGTGACTTTCTATCTATTGCCATTAGTAATTATATCAATATTTTCAACTGTTTTCAAGGTATAGTGCTTTGAATTGTGTTTCATTATAAACCATTTTTTTATGTCAAAAGTTAATGTCAAATTCAAAAATGTCCCAATTTGTTGAAAAAGCTGGGTAGACTTTACCACAAAGATATTCCACAAGTAGAAAAGCACTCTGTCAATGGACATCAGCCTGAGACACGCCTGTCCCCCCCACTGATATCACTGCTTCCTTATGCCAGTATCAACATTTCCTGCAATTTTCCACCACATCCTTCCATAACTTTTTGAGTAATGTTGCTAACTACCTAACAAACAAACAAACAAACAAACAAACACACACATAAACGCTGATGAAAACATACCTCTGACAGTTCCTTGGTGGAGTAATTAATTAATTAATTAATTGAAGTCATTCTGACTGATGAGAGGAAGATTTTGAAACTAATTATTTACAAATGGATGGACGACAACTGTTACCAATAGTCCATTGGATGTTTCAGGCTGTTGGACTAAAAACTGACCAGCAGGTGGTGATGAAATGTAGAAAGATTCATTCAATTACTTATTTATTACTTATTTCAATTACTTTATATTTAATTTGAATAGAAACTTCTGCTTCTTCTTTCATGCTGTGTAATGTCTGGTGCACAGGAGTGGTTTATTAAATGTATTTTAACCCAGACAAAGCCCAGCGACCCACTGAAAACAGGCTGGCGAACCCCTTTTAGGTTGAGACCACTGTTCTACTACATTCATGTGCAAAATAACCAAGGTTTGTTCTGGAGCCTTACACATGTACTCCAGTGTTCCAATCGGAGGGCTGAACTGCTTGAGGAAGAGAGGATTAAAGTTCTGAGCACTGCCAAAGTCAATAATTTTAATGACATTCATGTAGGTGACGATGATATTTTCTGGTTTGATGTCCAGGTGGAGGATCCGCCGTGTGTGGAGGTAGTCCAGACCCTGCAGGATCTGCATCACATAGGCCACTACATCATCCTCAGAATATCGAAACCTCAGAAAGAAAAACAGCAATGGCTTGTCAAACAATAATGAAGTATTAGAAGAGACAAGGACTAATAGCAGAATGGCTCAGAGCATCAGTCTAGCTGTGTGTGTATCTGAGAAATTGAGACATTTTTAACTGGACAATTTAGTATAGAATATATAATATTATAATATAATATAGAATATTTCCATTTCAATATTATTTTTTTCTTTTATTTAAAATTCCCAGGAGGGACTGATGTAATTCATGTTGCTAAGCAGTTGATAAGAGGAGGCACAGATAGGAGGCAATCTTGTTTACATGGGAGTTTTTATTCCTGTTTAATTTCAAATAAAGGTTAATTTCACCTTAAGATGACCATGTAAACAGTTGAAAATTATAATTCTGAATTAAATTTAATTCTGAATAAAGTCATTGGTTTATTCTGATCTTAATTCTGAATTTGATAATTCCTCTGCCATGTGAACAGTTAATTCTGCTTTAACATTAATCCTGATCAGTTACTACATGTGATTTTACCATTTAATTTTGTGAAAATTATGAAACAGCAGCTTGACTGAATCAACCATAGGAATCAACAAACTAATGCCGACAGCGGAATATGTACGTCATCAACACGAAATATGTGAGTCACTGCAATGAGACCAGGGGCATGTACAGAACGACAGGAATAATGTTAAAGACGAATTAACTGTTTATATGGCAGAGGAATGATTGAATTTGGAATTAAGATTAGAATAAACCAGTGACCTTATTTGGAATTAAAGTTTAATTCAGAATTATCATTTTCAACTGGAAATAGGTGTTTACATCTTAAAGCAAAATTAACTTTTATTCTGAATTAAACAGGAATAAAAACTCATGTAAACAGTGCTTGTGTGGCTAATAGTGGTTTATTTCTTAGTAACAGTCCACGTGGTGATATGACATGGGCGTAGATAGCGGTCTGATGTCCTGTACCGGTCTATGAGGCTGTAGAGCAGCTCCTTCCCACTGCAGTACTCAGAGATCAGCACCAGGTAGCGTGGTGTGACGTAGGCCTCATGCAGAGCCATGATCCGCTCATGATGAAGAGACTTGAGGATGTCATACTCCTGTAGCACTGCTTGCTTGTTCTCTGCCTCATATGGAACTATCTTAGCCATGAAGAGGTTCCCTGTGGCGTTCTCCCGACACTCACGGATCACGCCAAAGCGCCCCCTGTGGGAAAAGTAGAGTGACGTCACTGAAAGACTGACAGAGAATGATAGTACTCATGTTCATCTGCCCAAACAGGGTCTGAATTAATCCTGCACAATTAAAGCAATACATCTTTTTTCCATTCAGTGACACTAAAAGTGCCAAAATTAAATGACTACATACATCATTAGATAATTAAATATGTCATTAATTAATTACCTCTGCCAAAGAGGTTATATTTTTGCCGCTGTTCGTTGGTTGGTTTGTTTGTTTGTGTACAAGATAACTCAAAAAACTTATGGACAGATTTTTGTGTGTGTGTGTGTTTGTGGGGGTGGGGAGTCTACCTTGGCAGAAGTCTGCTCTTCTCGTTAAAATTGTAACTAAATACATACATGTGTCATTAAAAGTTCTATTAATTCATTAAAATGCCAATACTTTTTAAGTATGGAGGACTAAAAGTGCCAAAATTAAATAAATAAATGCATCATTAAATAATTAATTAAATGTCATTAATTAATTAAAATGATAATTAAATACATAAATGTGCTATTAAATACGTCATTAATTAATTAAAATACCAATTCATTTTAGGTTAAAAAAAAAAGTATTATTTTGCTTATTAGTTAATTATTTCATTGTCCTTGTGTTGTAGTGGATCATTTTTCATTTTTTGAATATGTCAAACTCATCCATCAGAGTCGGGCTGGTCACCTTGATTGGTTCCCATGCACATCAAGTTAAGTCTTGGATTCCAGTTAAAGGATTGATGCTTGTGAACACATTCCCATACACGAGGTGGCACTATTAAGCTCTCCGTTTGCTTGGATACTTCAGTAAACTAAACTTTATTGGCAACTGCTAAAAATCCAATGTCATGGATTTGACTAGATTTTTGTTACCCTGGCCAACGACTTTGATGAGTATGGCTGACAGATAAAATAAATTCATGATCTACTGCAACACAAGGACCATGAATGAATTAATTAGTGAAATAATAATACATGTTGTTGTTTTTTTACCTAAAATGAATTGGTATTTTAATGACATATTGACACATTTAATAACACATTTATGTATTTAATTCTCTATTGAAGTGAGATACAGAGATACCCACGTAGGACTGGGAAGGATTCAGTCTTAACCTGTAAAGACCCAAACAGCGACTGGCAAACTAAAGCATCTAATCTAAAATGTTTAAGAGCTTCTGATCCACTATCAATCCATGTTTGGGGCATTTCTACTCAGGCTTTGTGATTATGTTTTTAATTGGTTAATCAGCTGAGTTATTTTTATTTTAGAATCATTATTACCCTGCCCCCCTGAAGGGGAGGTAAGGGGAACTGTTTTTGGTTCAGTTTGTTGGTGTCTTTGTTACCACTCTAGTAGCAAAAGTACTGGCTGAATTCATACCAAATTTGGTTCATAAAATGCCAGTGACCCAGAATAGATTTTATTAAATTTACAGGAAAAATAAGTCAAAGTTTAAAATTTGTATTAATGTCTTGAGTCCCCCCCCCCTCCATTTACTTATAGTGGGTCAAATTGCAAATGTCTGTAACAGCAAAAATGATGGTTGAATTCATACCACATTGGCTTTATAGATTGCCCATCACTGGAAATAGATATCACATTTTTTAGATCATTACATTTTGGTTAAAAACAGGTCAAAGAAAAAAAAAAGTTTTAATCTTTGTTCTTCTCCCACATTCTTAAACTTTCACACGTCTATAAAAACCCTGGATGAGGTGAAATGGCAGTGGGCCTTAACGAGTTACCAGCAGAAGAAGGGAAATCTTTATGGGAGCTCGTCCTTGAACAGTTTGAAGATCTACTTGTACGAATTCTTCTACTGGCTGTTTGTATATCTTTTGTCCTTGCTTGGTTTGAGGAAGGAGAGGAAACTATCACAGCCTTTGTGGAGCCTTTTGTAATCTTACTCATTCTTATAGCTAACGCCATTGTTGGAGTTTGGCAGGAACGCAATGCTGAAGATGCCATCGAGGCATTTAAGGAGGTCAAAGTAAAAAAAAAAAAATTTGGAATTTTTTAAAATCTTTGTTCTTTTCTCCCACATTCTTAAACTTTCACATGTCTATAAAATGACTGTGTTTCAATTTACTTCCAACTTGACACATATATAGAAGCATTTGATATGCTGACATCAGATGATGATGATGATGATGATGACACCAGCTGATTGATGCTAAAATAAGCAATACATGTGAGGAGTAGGGTTTGTTGTACCTGGTACTGCTGATCAGGTAATTAACCAATTAATACTCATTTGTAGCCAAAGTTTGACAATTCACATTCTATCAGATCTTTTAAAATGGCTCTCATCCTTTTAGCTACCTTGCTTTTTCATCCATGAAAGTATACGGTTTTTGGGGAACTCCCTGGCGCAGAGACCCGTCCCCAGTCTTCCCTAATGGCGTCCTGCGTCCTGACGGTGTTGTCCTTCCTGACGGAGTGGTCCATCCTGATGACGTACTGCGGCTATCCCCACCTTGCAATACAGGTGTCAAGCTCTGCACCACTACCACAGGTGGAGAAATGGTCACCGTGGTAACAGAGGGTGCGCTGGTTGTTGGTGTGGAAGTGGCCTGAGAGGGCGGAGTCCCTCGAGCGGATGCGGCCGCTACGTACATGGGAACAGAAGAAATGGGTTTCCCAATGGCAGGGGCAGGGGCAGCGGCGGCAGGAGATGGGGCTCTGGTCGTCATCGTGTTGGAAATTACATTTGCAGGACTCTGTGGCTTGGGCGGGACAACAGGGGGAGGAGCCAGCTTGGTTGGAGGTTTGCTCACACTGATGCTGAGGGTGGACTTGGATTTGGCGGGTGTGACTGTGTGAGCCGCAGTTGGTTCAGAGGGTGCTGTGGTGGCCAGTGGAGGAGTGCTGACCTGCACAGTGGGTTTGGCAGCTTTTGGAGAAACAGGTTTGGATATAGACAGAGCTGGGACCACAGTTGGGGCCTCAGCAGGAGCCACAGCTGGGGCCTCAGCAGGGGCTGGAACAGGCTGGGATGGCATCACTGAAGTGGATTTAGTTGGAGCAGGTTTCATCGGGGGGACCACCATGGATGACTTCACCACCACCGGGGCAGGAGCTGAACTTGTTGGAACAGTTTTGACCACAACAGGAGCACTTGATTTAGCTGGTTCTGATGATGACAAGGACAAGGATACATTTTAATAAGAACCTACATCAAATACAACTTCACCTCAGAGGCCAATTAGAGGCAAACAGAGGCATAAGAAACAACTTACTATATTTATTAAATAATATACTGAGCACCCTATGAATTGTTAAAGTAATAGAGCCATCATTGCACTGATCTATGAAGATTGAAAACATGGTGAGTGTCTAATGGCTGACACTTATTGGTATAATAACCTAGATATAAAAAAAGTTTACAAATTGTAAACTTATTATTATTATTAATAATTTGGAATATCAATAGTACATAGAACCTTGGCTGGATATCATAAAATGGAATTAAAGAGAATAAAAGGAAGTGTGCTCTGAGCCTCTGTAGAAATATGTTGGTTCAACATAGGTAACCTGCTTCCTCTGTAGATAAAATGCAGGACAGGACAAACATTATTTTTTTTTTATTTTGGGTGACTATACATCAATCAAATCATAGTTCTTAATACTATATGTAATTTATGCTGTCCAATGTCTCTGAATCTTACTGAATAGTCTTTTCAAACTAAAATAGTCACTATGTGGAAATAAATAAATAAATACTTACATAGACTATTCAATTAATTAAATGTTTGAGGATGGATTATTTATTTTTACTGTACTGCTGTAGTTCCATATTCATGTATAATCCCCCTGATGTGTATATTTCATGTGAGAACTGTGATTAAAGTTTGACATCAGAGACAATACGCACCTGACATATTTATCTGGACAATTTCTGACAGGTTGCTATAAGGACCTTGTCCAGCTTTATTGACACATGTGACCCTGAAGCGAAAGGCGCCTCCTGCTGGCAAGTCCACCACATTGTAATAACAATCAGCAACCCCTGTGGCCACAATCAGCCAGTTGGTCTCACCTGAGAGGGAGAAAAATAGTAGTATGAATGTATAAACTAGGGTGACCATATGGTCCGGTCATGTTTTCCCGGACACGGCTCTAAAACCGGACTGTCCGATATCTGTCACGCATCTGCACTTTTTACATTTCATCCTAAGGACCTAAGGACAAAATGTAAAAAGTGCGGCCAAGTGGCAGATATCCGGGCAGTCTGGTTTTAGAGCTGTGTGTCCGGAAAGACTATGGTTTCCCTATATAAAACCTTTTTTTTTTTTGTAAAAAAGGCAACAACACATGACAATACTGATTCACAGACCCTCTGCTTTCCTCTCCAGAGAGTACGTGCATGGTGCCATCGTATCTGAGGGCCTCCACAGGACCAAGGCTGTGTTATTGTACTTCTGTGGAACCTCAGGAGTACCTGGTCGATTGGGAAGACCTGAAAAAGCAAGGGTAATGTGATATTGCTAACATAAAAATTATATCTATGTAAAACGATTCAGTGATTAAAATAGATTGCTGCTTCTTAACTTATCGTTAGGAATTTCTGATTTCTTACGAGCAAGAGAGATTGTGCAGGAGCTGGACACTGCCGCCAGTGGATTTGTAGCAACACATTCATAAACTCCTGCATCCTTCTTAGTGGTCTGCATGATCATCAACAACTGCCGGCCATCAGGGCAGGCAATCATGTTCATTCTGGCATCAATCTGCAGGGGCTTCTTATCTAAAGAATAATATGTGCACATTTAAAGATGAAGAATTTAGTTTCCACGTCTAATCAAACACTTGAAAGTAGTGATGGGAAATTCAGCTCTTTTCAGAGAACCTGTTTTTTTGGCTCCCAACCACTTCTTAATTTAGTATTATATGTTGTTTAATGTTTTAGCTTAACTTAGCAATTGTGAATGGTTTATGTGTTAAAAAAAACTCTATTCAATGTTTTTATGAGAAGCCTCATAAATGCCTAATTTTATTCAATCACAAAAGCCTCATTTCTTTCATTTAACATTTTAATACAAATTTTAATAGCACACAAACCCATTAATTAAACACTGCAAACAAATCCACAGAACAGAAGCAGAACAGGAACATACATAAACACAGGTCAAGACCATTCTCGGTTTGTGGCGGAACCTGTGATTTTCATTTTACAGTGAAGGAACATTGCTCTGTTATTTCCAATGCCATTAAACTGCTACAACAACTTTTACTAGTTTTTGCTACACACTTGGACTCTCCTTCTCACCCCAGCCCCCGCACCCCCACCCCCCACCCCATTCATTTTTACATAATGTAATGATCTATATGCTCACATATAATTTGATACAAAAGTGACCAAACAAAGCAAAGTTCTGCAGTGAGCAGTACTAAGCTACTGTCGAAGTGTCCTTGGGCAAGACACTGAACCCTGACTTAGTCTCCCAGTAGGACTGAAAGAACTATAGAAACCTACTGGTGTATGAGTGTGTGTGTGAATAGGTGAATGTGCGGCTCTAATGTAAAGTGCTTTGAGCCCCATGAAGGTGGAAAACAACTATATAAGTGCAGTCCATTTAACCACACAAGTAAACCACAATAATTATACCCCATGTTGTCAAGTAATTAGGTCAATTATTATTAGTAAGTGAAATAATTCTAACTAGCCATCAATGCTGCCATTGCACCATATGATACCAGGTGACTCTGCTATATTTAGATCTTACCCTTCATCCAGGAGATCTGAGGATGGGGGCTGCCTGCTGGTAGACAACTCAGGGTGACTGGATCCCCTTCCAGTAGGACATGATCTCTCAGTTTAATGTGGAACACTGGAGGGAAATCTAGGGGGAGAAAGAGGATTGGGTTAATTAGGGAATATATAAAGTCTTTATCATAATGTGTTCATCCAGACCTTTCCCCATAGTATCATTGTGCGACAGACAGAGAGAGGGAGACAGACAGACAAAAACAAAGTAGCAGCAGTCAAGAGCAATCATTTTATCATAAATCATAAATTAATAATAATAATAATAGCATCTCATTTTCCTCATACTAAGTTACATATATAACTCACCAGAGGCTAATTTTGAGTATTGGCGTGAACGGAGGGAACTGCTGTCTCTGGAAATGGCACTTGGTATGTCAGGCTGTGACACCGCCTTGTTCTGCCTGCCTCTTGTCAAGCCCCACCGGTCCCAGCGGGACCTACGTTCACCCTCAACACCTTCAAAAGGCAAAACAATGAACTCATGAACGCACTATTAATTATTCATTATAGAACTGACAGAATACAAAGAAAAAATAATAATTAGATGCATAAATAATTGTTGTGCACCTTTTGATGTATCTAATTTCAGGCTGGACATAGAGTCGAGAGACTCTGATGATGCACCATTACTAGTCTGAGATGCCAACTGGTTCTGAGGAACACTGGCAACCTTCAAACCACGGCTTTCAGATGTTGAACGACGAAGCATGGAGAGAATGGGTGTTCTCTTTGTGTCCTTGTCCTCTGATGATGCTTTCCTTTCCTCAGAGTAACTGCGAATTCTGGTAGAAATGCCTGCCACTGTTGATTCAATCTTCCTACGCATTGCTAAGACTGGTGATTCATTAGGTTTCTTAAGCTCTTTATCATCTTTTTCGACAGAAGTACCATCTCCGCTATCCACAGATGTCATCTCTGTCTCTTTTTTGTTTTGTGACCCTCTGTAACCAAGAGTCCAGGAAAGCCTACGTCTGGACGTAAATGAATCTTCCTCTTTCGTCATTTCATCTTTGCGCTCAGCTGATGGTGTTCTTTTCAGGCGCATGGAAAGCCTTCTCATAAAACCTTGGTCCTTTTGAGCCTCACGAAGATCCTGCACTGACTTCGACTTCTCCTCAAGTCTCCTTGGTGCCAGTTGAAGTGGAGCACCAATTGGCCCAGGTCTATATATCTCTTCACCTCCTTCTATAGAGTCTGAAGAAGTTGCATGTGGTTTGTCTTCATTTTTTGTTCGGGACAGAAATTTCAGACTTCTTGAAAGGGAAGACTCACGCTTTTTGAACCTGGCTTCGAATAACTCTTCTGAGGTAATGTCTTCAAACTCGGCTCCTGCTGAGAGGTTTTGTTGTGAAGAAGAATGTGGGGCAGTCTTTGGTGGACTGGGCTCTTTAGTTATTGTTTCCGGTGACGCCACCCTTGAGTACACAGCAGGGTGCTCAGTGGTTGAAATGATGATTGGCTGTGGACCAGGAACAGCAGAAGATATAGGGGTAGTTGAAGATGTAGGTACAGATGGGACTGTTGGTACTGCAGATGTTAAACTGGGTGAGGAGGGGTCTGAAGGTGTTTCATTGGAAGGCTGAAGTGATGGGACCATTATGGTCTGCATAATACTGGCATAAGCTGACATCCTACCATCTGGAAGAACCGTTTTTGGAGCAGGGGAGGGGGTTACATAGGTTGATCCACCATTTTCAGGAGCATTGGGATATTCTTCTGTTGGTCTCAACAAAACAGAACTAGTGGCTACGAACATTTCAGATGATTTATCAGACATGTTTACTTCCTCTTCTACATTTCCTTTGGCTATTTTCTCTTTAGCACTTATCTCAGCAACTCTGTCAGATATTTCCATTACTTCTTCCACTACTTTTTCCTTTTCTTCTTGCTCTTTTTCTGCTTCTTCTTCTCCTTCTTGTTCCATTTTCTCTGGTTGCCCAGAGTTTTCAGCCACAAGAGGAGGTGTGTGGCCAATAAACTCTGATTCCATCATTGGTTCTTCTGATATGCTCATGTCCTTTTCTGAAAACCCACTTGTGCTTGACCTCTCATCAAAATTACTATCTGTAGTAAGACTGTCCATTCTTTCATTTATAGTCTCATCAAGTTTTGGCTCTCTATCAATGAAAGATTCCTCACTTTCTGTTTTTGTGGGACTGTCCTGCACCCGAGATTCTGGAGTTGGTGGTTTTGGTGAAGGGTCTCTGGGGGTCACTGGACGGGAGTCAAACTTTGTTTGCTCAGTAAGAGATGACATAGATATAGCTTCCTTAAGCCGTCTCTCTTCAACTGTTGCTAGGGGAATCTCCAAAGGAGCTCCTGAACGGCGGTGCAAAGCTATAGGTTCTGAATCGCCTTGACTAAAAGAAGCACTTTTACGCAGCACCTTGGGTTTAGGAGCTTCATCTCTTGGTGTCTCACTGGATGCAGCTCTAATTAGTGGAGGTGGACCCAAACGAGCAATTCGAGGATAGCGATCTGACATTACTGTACGTTTTTCATCTCCCATTCCTAATGTCTCCAATAGAGGTCCCCGCAGTCCACTCATCTTGTTGTCCACAGACCCACCACGGAGCAGCCGCTGTCTCATCAACTCCAGTTTCAGAGCGTAATCTTCTTGACTCATCATGGCAGTTCCTGGGCTTGTGCTCCTCCTCGGTAATTCCATAGAAACAGCTTTTTTGAGGACCCTTTTACTATCGTCTGGGTTTCCCACTCCAGCTCCTTCCTCAGGTGTAATCCGGAGCAGTAATGCACTGTCAGCTGAGCCCCCACGTCTCAGTTCCCCTCTTCGACGCCCACTTTCTGGTTTGTCTGACTCCATGCTCGATCCCCTACGTAGAGGGTTCCTTGACAGTTCTGACTTCTGTGGCAGATCAGCAGGAGTTTCTTCCCCAGAGGCACCTTTGTCATTGTCTTGGGATGACATTTTCCTCTGGCGTCCATTACTCGATAATTCAGTGTGTTCTTCATCTGTTTCCATGGGTTCACACTCCAAAGTCTCCTGGACAGAAGACTCAGACCATTTACCTGTTCCATTCTGTTTCCCTTTTTCCTGCTCATTGGTCTGGATTTCATTAAGTGACATCCTTGATCCAGAAAATTCCATGTTAATTGGCATTGGAATGAAGGGCAACTCATCAATGTCTTCATCAGAGTCTGAAGATGATGATGGCAAAGGTGTTCCTTCTTTAAGGTGCCTTGGAACTGCGATGGAGATATGGCTGGACGTATCGTTCAACAACTCTGGTATGGATCTCATTACCATTTTTGATTTATAGCTGATTAAAGAACGCTAAAAAAAAACAATAAGAAAAAAAGCTACAATTAATTTTTGATGCTATTAAAATTACAAGATTATTTTTATTTTTATATTTTTATTATTATGGGGTACATTAAAAGTACATGTATACATTTTGAAACCAAAACAAAAAACTCACCTGCCATTTTCTGCGAGATACAAACTTCTTCAGGGCCTCTGTACTTATAGCTTTCCCCTTGTTAAGAGTCTATATATTAAAAAAACCAAGAAATTAATAAATTTTGGAACTGTACTTAATTAAGATGAATTAAGAAACAATCCACTGCCAATTAATTGTTGATTTTATCACCTTAAATGACTCATCATACCTTGAACCAGGGGTGTCTGAGACATTCCTGAGTATCAGGTCTCCTAAAGCAAAGTTAATAAGATATTAGAATCAATATAACTATTTAAGGAAATTAATTGGCATGATGTATAATGTTCATAAGAAAATCACATTATGTAGCTGTAATAAACTATACAGTAGGTCTGCACAATGCTAGAAAAACTGATGTTTTTTTTTAACCCTGTGATATATATTGCGATATGAAAAAAGTCCTCAGGATTATATAACAGCTGTGTGGTGGTGGTCAAATGGTCAAATGTTCAAACAGATTAGTGGTTGAGGCAGAAAATACGTTTCAGTATCATCCTTCTAGCCAAAATAATTAAATGACATGTTATTTTATTTAATTATGAAATTAGAATATTCTAATTAGAATTTGGGCAGCACAGTGGTGCAGTGGTTAGCACTCGTGCCTCACAGCAAGAAGGACCCTGGTTCAAATCCCACACCAGACCTTTCTGTGTGGAGTTTTTGCTGGGTACTCTGGTTTCCTACCACCATCCAAACACATGCACTGATAGGTTAATTGGTTAATTAAATTGTCCATAGGCGTGAATGTGAGAGTGATTGTTTGTCTATATATGTTCAGCCCTGAGATGAACTGGCATCTCATACAGGCTGTACTCCGCCTTCACCCATTGTAGCTGGATTAGGCCCCCAATGACACCCGCTACCCTAGTGAAGATAAAGTGCGTTCAGATGACGAGTGAGTAATTAAAATTGTAATTTTAATTCTAAAAATCTATAATTTAATTAAATAATTCTAATTATATAATGATTTATTAATTAATTTTATAATTTAAATAATACATTTAAATGTATTATTACATTTATATTTTAAATAATAAATTAAATGTATTATTTAAATAAAAAAATTTTTTAATTTAAATAATTAAATAAAGTTAACAATTAAAAATAAATAAATAAAATATAAAATATATAAAATATAATAAAAAAATAATTTAAAAATTAAAATAAACAAATAAAAAAAATCAAATCAAATTACAAAAATAAATAAATAAACTAAAAGCAAATAAATAAATCGAAAAAGAAATACTGTATTTTCCAGATTATAAAGCGCACTTAAAAGCCTTTAATTTTCTCAAAAATTCCACTGCACCTTATAACCCAGTGCACATTCCTGTACCAGTTCACATCTAAGAAGGAACTGAATGGGCATGTTTTTTTTTCTGTTTGTATGGGCAGGAAATGGATAAAAAGACAATAGGCATTTCTTGGGAAACTGTTATCTATCTGCCGAGCTAACGGCTGCACACACAAGCAGGAGCAGAATACTGTACATACTGTACCATAATATTACAATGTAGGACTGACCTGAAAAAATCAGTGTATTGTGTTGTATTTTACGTGTTATAACTGAACAATTTTGACAGTAATTATGAATATGTTAACGTTTGATTTAGGACAGTAAAAATGTGTTTAGTTAATGTGTTACAGGGTCTGTTGGATATTCTGACATCCCCCGATGGGGGGGGTACACGATCCAAAACCCAACAGCCACACACTGGTCCCGCCGGGAGCATCCCGGTTGCAGGGACCGGGGTGACTGGCTAACCAATCCTTCCCGGTGGGAGCTGGTGCAGGAGCCTGAGGTTAGGGGGCATCATGTGGAGTTAACAATCCCCCTGGGGCCCAAGGGTCCCAAAGCACATGCGGTCGCAAGCTGTCGAAACAACGGGATGTCAGAACATCGGTCGTTTCTCTGTGTTGTTTTCTATGAATGAGAAATACAGCCAATGGAGGGGACACACCATGCTCAAGTGCAGCAGCATGTGTTGGTACTTGGTAGAGTGGTTCGCCCAATGACTGAGAGGTTGGCGGTTCGCGTCCTGGCTCTGGCTTAAGCAACACACTGAACCCTGACTTAGACTCCCAGTTGGACTAACCTTAGACCTTAGAAACCTACTAGTGTATGAGTGTGTGGTGAATGGGTGAATGTGAAGCTAATCTAAAGTGCTTTCAGTACCATGAAGGTGGAAAAGCGCTGAATAAATGCAGACCATTTAAACAAATATGAATGAACTTTTATTTTAAGTGTATTAAGCTCTAAAGTAAATTTCCTATGCTCACATTACAAAATTAACCTTTGACCTTTATTTTGGGGTACCATCTTTTATAAATGACTTTGTCCTGTTAGTGTTTATATTTTTTCATGAATTGTTAATGTAAAAAAAACTATTGATAAAAGAACAATGGCTTCATCATCCATGAACATATTTGACTGAAAAACATTTATTTTCAGAATGATTCTAAAATTCTATTAAAAAAAATACATAAAAATATTCATGTTAGTTAAGAATTCTGAAAAGTTGATGAACATAAGGTTGAATGGACGACTACAAATGAAATGTGGTTCAACCCCACAGAAATAAAAAGCAGTGGAGTTACTTAAATTCTAAATTCTTTAAAATGTATAATACAATATGATTAGAGGTTGTGTTATTTTTTTAAAGCAGTTTTTTTTAAGCGTCATTTATAAATGACATAGTCCCAAGGAAAAAACTGTGAGTCATTTTTGTAGCCTTCAGAGAGTCAGTTTCATATTCAGTTACTCACAGCCTGTCTGTCACCAGCAGTTTAATGATGAAACCTTTAGCCTCACGACATAGATCAGCAAACATGCTCTCTTCAAAGGCCACATTATAGTTCCTTATGTTCAGAACAGAGGTGCGGTCATTTTCCCCAGCAAATGGAGAGACTCCTGTCAGACTGAAATAGAAACAACGGCTTAATTTAATAAGGTACATGTAAAAAGACATGCTTGAATTGACATCAGAATCAGGATCAGAATACTTTAATTAATCTAAATAATATTGCTCTGTGACAGAATAAATAAAAAGCAGCAAGAAAGAAATTATCAGTACAACATCTTCTATACTACACCTGACAACCATATAATATTACACACCATATTTTTCACACGGATTATGAATATTTCTTTAATTATCATATTGATCATTAGGTCATATTGTATAAATTGCTATCCTAATTTTGTGTCTTAATAGTATGTTTTGTGTACATGTTAGTGCTGTCAATCAAGTAACATTTTCATCAGATTAATCGCACAGTTGCTTTGAATTCATTTGGATTAATTACAATTAAATGTAATTCATTTTTAATCTCATGTAATTGCATTTTATTTTGCATGGACAAATACTCAAGAAAGGAAGGAATACACTATATTGCCAAAAATATGGACTCACCTGCCTTGAAATATACTTCAGTGACATCCCATTCTCAATCCATAGAGTTTAATATGACATTACAGTGTTCTGCAACTGTGTGTGAATGTAGCTTCCCCTACATTCACACAGTCTAATGTGACAGTGATGACAATGCTTTTTACTCTGACAAGGAATTCTTATGTTATTACCTCTGCTGTTAGTTAGCACGATAACTCAAAAACTTATGGATGGATTTTGATGAAATCAGGGATCAGGGTAGGTTGATAATGGGGAGAAAAAATTCAAATTATTCTACTCACCACAGATAGGTGATGACTCCAATTGGCCTGCAAAAGGACAAATCAATGGAAAACAGAGTTAATTACAGATTAAGCTAAATTAAACCTGTTATTTGTTGTTATTGTGAATACATTTACCAGATGTCAGTTGATTTTGATACAGGGGTCTGATTGACAATTTCAGGTGCAACAAACTCAGGTGTGCCATATTTGCAGTACTGGGCCTCATCAGGTGTAAGCTCTACCGCGTTACCGAAATCACAGATTCGGATCTGGTCACTTTGTGAATCAGCCATGAGGATGTTATCAGGCTACAAAGAAGAAGAAAAGGTAATTTCTTTTCATTTCTTTTCTCTACATTCTTTCTGTGAGTGTGGAAGGATGGATATCTAGGGTTACCTTGACGTCTAGATGTAGGATGTTGAGGTGATGAAGGTAGTATACACCTTCAAGCAGCTGCCTTATACATGAACGAATCTGGTGGTCCCAAAAGATAATAGTGCAGATAGCAATGACACACAAAATAAAACCACAATCTGAAAATGATGTGTTTCACTTACATCTGACTCCATTATTGTAGATTTCTTTGTAAATCTGTCAAGCAGCTCTTCGTGGCATCTTTTTAGATTATTAAGGCTGGATTTGATTTGTTTGTGATGCTTTCATAGTACTGGTACACTTATATCATTTATATTAATCCTCTCATGCATGAATTATGAAAAAATATTTAGACATTTTTTTAATCTATTTTTTTTAATTTTATTTCTCAAAATATACAAGGTTTTTTTTTATACATATATAATTAAATAATTGCCATCGTGATGCAACAGTTTTTTCAGATGCATTTTAAAGAACATTTTTATGGAATGCCCTTTGCGGTGGACAGTTCTTTTTTTCCATAAAGCTGTGAACAAAGATACTCCTCACTGGATCTAGTCCTAATAATGTTCTTCCAATAGCATAGATCATAGCCAATCCAACCAGCACAAGAAAAACTATTAGGATTGGTGAGTAGTCTTTACTTTCTTTATGGACAGTAAACACACAGCTAGGTCTTGACCCCCCGCTGTGCCATTCTGCTCGACAAAGCATTATGCATTTGAACAAAAATCAACATATATTTAGCATCACTTAGAGCAGACTAAAACAAATGGATGAAATCAGTTATATAACTTATGAAGTTGTTCCTTATTTAATCATTTTTGTTGTGCTCTGGTTTGATTATTGTTTGTAGAAAACACCCCAGTAGTCAGGTACTAAGTACAGAGGCATTAATGCTAATATCAGTATGAGCTGCTCACTGTAAATTATTTATTCATTTGCCAAATCCATCTCCATTTGGCCCTTGCAGGTGTTACTCTTGGACCCCATTTAGAAGACATTCTATAGTAGATTATATAAAGGATACTTTTCAGTGATGATGACAACTGCATTTTTTTTCTCAAAGGCATCCTGGAAGCAAAGGATCCTCTCATGGTCCAGTTTGGAAAGCAGTCTCATTTCCCTCAGAGCAGACGCCTTCCTCTTGGCTCTTGTAGACATGAACTTAGCTGCATATTCCCTTTTCCCTGCTTTCTGGGTCACACGCTTAATGTACGAAAAGGTACCCCTAGGGGGAAATAGATGGATTTAATTCCTATTCATGAGAAAAAAAAGTCCACATTGCTTGGATTTGTGTAAAGACAAAGTGGATCATACAGTGACTGTGGAAGTTCATTTCTACAAGTGTGATCATTTAAATAACACAATAAGAAAAGTAGCTTTTGATTTAGTTCCGAAATGACATCATCACCTAATTTGCATAATTGTAAATGCACATGTAATTGAAATAAACAATGTAGGAGAGAAGAATAACACAGTGTTAGAATCAAAACATGAGAATAAAACAGCCCATATATGTTTAGAACAACAAATTAACTATCTACTAACTCTTTATTTTTTTAATGGCCCAACTCCAACTGTCCTCCTTTATCTGGGCTTCGGGACCAGCTCAAATTACTCAAAAGAGAGCATCTGGATCACTTACTTAGTTTATGTACTTATTTATTTGTTTATTTAGTTTTTCTATTCGTTTGTATCAGTTTGGTTTGCTTTCTAAACTTACGGTCCACTTAGGAGATGACAATGAAGTCACAGTAAAACATGAACAGTAAATACAGTAACTAGAACATTTGTGATGTGCAGTTAACATTAACAAACTAAAATTGACTAAGAGACACAATAGAGAAAACTGCCAATGTCAATGGACTGATGATTTGTTTCAGTCAAATAAAAATACATGTTTTCACATCAGAGTCTCCAAAAGTTTACAGTAACACCAGAAAATGGGGATGGATTTGTCACCAGTGGCTTTTGGGATAAAGAGTCTCTAGAGGGGGTTAACAGCAGTTACAACTGGTGAAATTATTTTTTTGTGGCACAGTATCCAAGTCAGTTATAACCACATATTACTACTAGGATACACCACTATTTGTATTTACTTAATACAAATAATACAGTATGTGTTTTGACATATTTATAGACCAGGGGTCTCAAACTCATTTTCTGCAGGGGCTACATTCAACCTGATTTGATCTCCAGTGGGCTGCACCAGTAAAATGAAAACATAATAACTTAATAATTGATTAAGTAATTCAAGAAGATGGGCCACATGTTTCAGACCCCTGTAGTAGACATATATATATATATATATATATATATATATATATATATATATATATATATATATATATAAAACCAGTAATAAGTGGTTACAAAGGCATTATTAGAATGAAATTACATGTCGTGTAAGATTATTAAATTTTACCTGATTGGTACTCTGAGTGACATGATATAGATACATATTGTATGACTGCACACACCAATGATCCACTCTACAGCAACAGTTTCCGTTTGCAAAGTGAATGCAAGAAAACTGCTAAAGCATTAATAAACAAACAAACCGAGCCAAAAATAATACCCTTTGCCTGAAACAATAGAGTTATATTAAAAGATGCAAATCACACTCAGAGTTAAAAACTTCAAGGGCAGGTTTGTACTGGTACCATGAACACAAAAGAAGTGAGTAGGTTCAGAAAAGGCTCAGGCTCCAGCTGCAAATATGGAGCATGACGGGACAATTAGCCGCCACATTCAGTTCATTATGGGTTATATCATTAGTTTAACAAAGTTACAAACAGCAGCAGAAATCACCTACCATAAGTAAAAAAACAAAAAGTAATTTTTTCCACAATCACTTAAGTATAGAATTTCAAATATGGTTGGCTTACCGTCCGATTTCTTTGTGGATGTCGTAGAAGTCAGTCAGTCTACGCAGTTTCCTTAGAATTGTCTCCTCATCATCCATTGGTTCCTCCTTAATTTTAGCTAATATACAATATTTTGATTAGATCACAGAAATTGTAGAGGCTCTTCATCAGTATAACACATTCAGTGATGTGTGTAAGATGATGATAATGGTGAAACTTTATTATTATTATTAATGAAATAAGTCATTGGATTCTCAATTGAATATGAAAAGAAGGAATGATGCATGGATTCTCTTACCCTCATGAATGGTGAGTTCAGCTTTACAGGTCACAGATCCTGCCAGGTTCCTGGCAGTGCAGGTATACACCCCAGAGTCTTCTGGACGAGCGTTTAACACCACCAATGAGCACTCACTATCATCATACACAAATGTGTAATGGCTGCTCTCTGCCAGCAAGATATCATTCTGAGAACAAATAACAGAACTTTAAATTCTAGGACAGGGAAGTCAAACTCACATTCAACCCAATATGATCTCA